>JABFQM010000384.1:0-37427 GCA_022816865.1 Zelostemma sp. ZL-2020 | reverse complement strand
CACGCGTCGGAAAGAGGGGTTGTGTCTGAAGACATTTTACCTCCGGCGGCACACACGCTTTCCTCGGAGACATGTACGCGCGTAAAAAAAGGGAAGTCGCACGGACACAGAGAGCAGTCTGACACGTGAATTATTTCGCACTCTCTCTCGTGGCCGTGTCCAGTGAAGGGTGACCACCCCCAGACCAAGAACCCCCTCCGGCTTTATGGCTTAAACAAAACTTTCCTATATTACAACTCCGTGAAATATGAATACGGTGGGAGAAGGAGTACTTCCGGAGACGGCGGGGGAGACCCGGTCACTTGCCTGCCATTATAGGACCCACTGTGGACTGCCGTTGACAAACTCAATTTGTTATCGACTTATAGACCGGGCGCTTACTATTACCGCAGATTTATTCCTCATATTACTCTACGGACACACCTCCGCACTCGGTACTTATCTATTAATTACGGACTTTGGGCTACCTGAAATTACACTTTCTCGCATCGAGACGAAATAATGGGAATGTGAACGCTCGAAGTGAAACATGTCGTCCAAATGCTCCACTCGGGTTTTCCAGAAAGCTGTAATTACGATATGAATTATCTAATTTGAGATTTGAGATGAGGTTCGCGATCTTTGCGAGTGAACAATTGTAGGAATAAAATAGCAACAACCGATATTTGAAGGTAACAAAGCAATGCGAAAAAGTGATGTTACCTCAAATTTACAGCGCAAAGTTTCGGAAGTCGGCAAATTTGTAACGGAGTGGAAATGAAATAATGAATTTGTTCTTCAATCGAAGTTCAGTTTCAGGGAAACGTAAAAAGCTCAAGGTTTTATGGGTTCTTGATATAGATGCATCTCCGCACTTGGTATTTATCTATTATTGACTTTGGACTACCTTAAATCACACTTTCTCAAGTCTAGACGAAATAATGGGAATTCGAACATTCGTAAACGTTCAAAGTGAAACATTTCGTTAAAATACTCCGCTTCGGCTTTAGAACAAGCTGTGATTCCGATATAAATAATAACAACTGCGATTGAAAAATAGATTCGTGACCTTTGCGAGTGAGCAATTATAGGATTAGAATAGCAAACGCGAATATTTCAAGATAACGAAGCGAAGCGAGAAAGTAATGTTTTCTTACCCCAAATTTATACCGCCAAGTTCCGAAAGTCGGCAAATTTCTAACCGAGTGGGAATGAAATAATAAATTTGTTCTTCGATTGAAGTTTAGTTCCGGGAAAACATGTATAAAAAGCCCAAGGTATTAAGGGTTCTTGATATTCATGTAAGTTTATACGGAGCACGTCTAGCCTGGACTAACGGGTTCTCGGTAATCTAATAAAGATAAAAAATAACGCCCTCACACCCTATCCATGGCAAAAGTTACATTGAAAAATATACATCTACCCTTGCTGACCAAGCGTAGCCTGCATATAAACTGCCCTGTTACAGATTCGAAGATCCGCCACAACGTATTAGAATGAACCTTTCGCTTCATCGTGTATACAAGCGCGTAGCACTCGTTTTCTTTTACACATTCATAAATAAGAAGTAAAGTCTGCTCCTTCAAACGGTAACTTTATTTATAACAGATATTATTTGCAATGGATAAAGGAATTTAACTTGGTATCGATTGATTCAATAACGATCAAACTATGTTTGTCCTGTTATTCCCATGGAAAAGCAAACTTTAATCGCGGTCAGATGCTTCTTCATTACTGTTTGCCTCAAGACAATCAAACCTTCCTCTTTTTGGTTATTTTATCGATTTTAAAATTGGAATTTGGATTACAAATTCACGCAAATTTTCTTTAGAAAATCTAAGACGGGCAATAATAAGAATATCAATCAAGAAAAAATTAATATCAAACAGAGAAGACCGTGGCTTTATTTTCCCAGCGTAGAAATCGGATATCTCGTGAGTTTTTTTTTCTCGCGGGTAAAAAAACCTACATAACAAGAGAGAAAAAGGAAACGAGAGTCTTATATTGACACATCTGCTCTCACTGGACGGCGTTCTCCTTTCAACTTCATAAACCGTCACGCAACTATTATTTATTTAATGCCTTTCGTTCTACGTTACACAATTATTTACCGAGAATGACGGATGAGGGAGAGATGACTGCGGACGGGGAGAGGAAGGAGCGGTCGAGGCGTAGCCATGTGCGAGACTTCTCTGCTACATTCTTTGGCGTATACAAACAACGTACAAACGCACCTAGTTTGTACAAATAATTCGACCCACATTACCAAGTCCGATGTGACGGAATTTTCGGAGCGTTGTGCAATAATAATTTTAGTGTGTTTACGCGAAGGCCTTGGCGTGGCGATCGGTATATTCAAAGCATCGAACGTTTAATGCAAATTTGAATTTTTCTCGAGTGCTCGATTACAATCATAAAATATTCACGTGAATGTAATTTTTTTGTTACAGGTAAGACAATTTCTGCAATTTCCCGATGCCTTTCCGTCAGTTTCGATGTTTTTAGGTAAGCTAATGAGCTATGCAAATGTTTTTTCATAATTTTATGCTGGTTTTAATTCATTTTTATGCCGAGGAATTTATTTTTCCGTACATTTGTACAAATAAAATGTATTTAGGGGTATTATAGCCTCCATACATTATCGGAACTGAAGACAGTAAGGGGCTGTTCAAAGTAAGACAGATAGTATACAACCCATCATATCCGACCTTCTATCTCGCCATATACCAATATTCAATTACGTTTTGGCAACCGCTTAGACGGTCCGACCTAAGGGGAATAGTTTATTAAAGCGTGGGATTTCAATTCCCAAGGAATTGTACAACTATCGCGATACCATCTAAACCATTTTTTCGCCAAATGAACTTTGTTATCGGCGATTCTTGGCTATTCTGGAACAAGTTTTCTCCCTTCTCCGTGAAAACATTTTGGGATTTGAGAGAGAAAAAACTCAACAACGAAAAATGCAATTTCACATTACTTTTTTAAAGCATGATTTTCATCATCATGAGTTTATTTGAAGAAAATTTAAAAAACATTTGTTCAACATCATTTATTTTTGTACTTGTTGATTTTTTAAGTTATCCATGTTTTTTAATTTTTAACCATAAAAAATCTTCGGAATAATGTTCGTTTTAGTTATATAAAAGTGGATAAGTCAAGTGATTTCTATGCATCGTCCCTTTACTCGCTCGAAAAGACATTCTCAGGGGTGGAAATTGTTTATTGCACACGTCGGAATACTCGGTAATGGCTTTCGGGAGCGAAATCTATCCAAGAGTTTTGGAAACAGGAGGCTGCTGAATGCAAGAATCCCGATACAAACGGAATAACGTTATAACGCTTCGCATAGCGGAATTTGAAATTTGTTTCTTTATCGGCTATAATTTTCCGGGATCCACACAAGAATAGGCGATGTAGACCACGGACCATGCTCGTGGGTACGCTGAAAAAGAGAAGGAGAGATTGAGAATTACACTCCCGATTCTTGTATTGAAAACCATCTCTTCTCGCCCTTCCCCGTCAGACCGACGACTCTAAAATTTTATCCGCCACGCTTTCCTATGAGGACCGGGCACATATATTCTTCGTCTACCAGCAGGAAACTTTCTCGAAACTTTTTACAACCTATCTTCTTCCTTGATCGTCGTAAGTGTACTTTACTGATCTTCTCATAAAGAATACATTTCGGGTGTATTAAAAGAACTCGAGCCGTGTAAACTACGATAGATAGCACTTCGTCGTTGGCTTTAAGTTCGATCGAAAGCGAAGTTGTATTGAAAAAGCAAACACATCGTCGCGTTTTCTAAGGAGCGGCCTAATCACGTTACTCCAGGGCAGTACACAACTTATCAGTATTTTTTGGGATAAAAACAATTTATTTTATCAGCACTCGCATGAGTTTGTTAGTTTTTTTTTACTCTGATACATTACTTTTACTACATTAAAAAAAAGAACGATTCAACGCGCACAACGAATGCATCGAAGTACTGAAATATATTCAAAACTTTGCAGAGTATAAACTTTTCAACGACTTATCGACTGTCATGCGAGGCGAGCAACGGGTGAGCAATGAATGATAAAACGTTAAAATGCATTACATCGAGCGCAAGTGGGGTGTCACGTGAAATAAGAGACGTACACGGTGACGCATTATGTGAAAAATATGTTAATAATATTGCCGAGGCCAAGCAAAACAGCGCCCTGCATATGAAATATGCGAGATCGCTCTGTCTTTCCCTGGAATCCCACCCCCGAGCGAGGCCGCCCTTGCTGCTCGTTCGCGTTTACTCCTTTTCTCTTTTTAAAGCACCTCATCCGAGCCGCCCGTCCGATCTTAAAGCGCACTCGGATTCCTCAAGTACCCTCGCTGAATACAAATGTTTTACGTGGAAGAAGACGCGCGATTCTCGACGAATTAGTGGAAATGCGACAAAGTCGCGGTGATTTACTTAAGGCTTGCAAATAAAATGTGTTTATTAGCTTTCGTTACTTTTTACGCTGCAACTTTGATGTTGCTTCCGTAATAAAAGTTAATTCGGTCAATTATCGATCATTATTTTTTTCGGTATTCCTCTTTTGCATCGTTTCACTTTGGTTTATTTTTCGATCGTACTTTATTAGTCACGATCAAAGTCATTTTATGTGTAATTTTACATAGAATGAGCTGAAATTAGAACGAATTACAAATTTATATTTAACTGGAAGCCTGGGAAAATAGTGCAGATTCGTTCAGATCTGGTTGTATTATGCTTTATTTTCGTACACACCTGAAAAGATTAAAAATGAATTTTGAAACTGTTTAATTATGATTTAAAACGCGAATGACTTTGAAATTACATGAAATGATAACACAAAACGAAAATGATCGAAATAGAACTTGAAAATTACCCAACTTCATTACTAGCTTTGAACAAGTAAAGTTGAAAAAGTTTACCCGTATAAACGCGTCGTAAATAAATAATTTTAAAGAGCGTAAAATTTAGAAAATTTATCAAATTTCTGTTGCAATACCTATATTTTGAAATCATTGATTTGAATACTTTTATCGGTTTCATTGTTTCCACTCGCTTACAAACAACACAACCTTTTCCAATTATACACGAATAATGAACGAAAAATAACGATAAAAACATTGAAATTGCATGCTCTAAATAACTGTCGGGCTTCATTTCAATTTTACTGTTTCAAGTTTCCAGGTTAACTTTATTTATCCCTCTTTCGATAAAACCAACGTCGAATTACATTAGATCTACTCCTACTTGATCAGATCTGAACAGATCGGTACTTTTTCCCCGGGCGTTGATCTACGAAATATGTTTCAACGCGTTAAATTGCCCAGTACTTAAATTCTGGTCAAATATAACCGGCGACAATTGGGCAATTGCATGTACTGCGAAGG
Organism: Zelostemma sp. ZL-2020; assembly: GCA_022816865.1. NCBI lineage: Eukaryota > Metazoa > Arthropoda > Insecta > Hymenoptera > Platygastridae > Zelostemma > Zelostemma sp. ZL-2020. The sequence goes on along the minus strand of JABFQM010000384.1, from coordinate 32,047 downwards.
ATGGTATCAAATCGAATTTTTTCATTTTTAATGTAGACATAGTTTATGCGAACCGCGTAAAAATGCATAACAAGCAGGAGCTTGATTTAAGAGAGCGGGCCATTCGGGGATGACGCAGGTAGGGTAGCCAGTAGAGGGTAAAACGAAAGATGCAAATTACGACGGCTTTAATGAAAATCGATTTTCGGTAAATATTTTTGCCGCGGCTTAAAATCTTTTTGCGCGTACAATATCGCCTCCATATTCGCACGCAATTTTAACGAGAAATTTCGCTTATATTCCTTACAATTTCGATTCGGCATTAGCGCGGCGCGGAATTTATTAATTGTAGCCGGCACTGGAATATGTTTATATACCCGGTTGATCGCCAAAACTCATTTTCCGCCGGCGATAATTTTCTGCCCGCGATATGACTAAACCGAAGTTAAAACGATTACCGCGTTTAATATTCATTTCTCGCGATGTCTTGAATATTAACAATCCTATTACCGAAGCGAAGACACGAGAAAGGTGAACAGGAAGAGCGGAAAATGAATATCGCCGTTGTTTAATTTTTTTCTTTCTTCAAGCCTCCATTCGCGAATTTCATGAGATTGTTTGAAAATAAAAGTCGCGAATTCTCTGAAACTTTTCGAGGGGACGGATGAATCGCGCAATTACGCGAATTGCTCGTCCTTCGCGCTTCTAATTTCTGGGCCATGAAACCAGATATTTTTCTTGCCCCTTTATCCAGATTCGGTCTTTTGCGAAAGTGACGTACCCTCTGGCGAGGCGTGAAAAATATCGAACAATCTTCCGCGTCAGAAAAGCCGCTGTTTCCCGTCTTAATTGTATCATCAGGAAGTCGATGGAATCAGCAAGAAAGGGTTTAAATAATACCGTACGATTTTTAACCGCAATCTCATCCTCGAGACCTTTCTGCGATTCCCGAGGACCTCGACTTTGTAATATCTCTGCGATAATTAATCATTCCCTTTCCTCTGCAAACTTTAATTCTTTCTCAGCCCAAAACAAAACTGTACGAGGCAGACGAATGTCGCTCATTATTTCCGGGATTAGAAGAAAAGTTTCTGTGGATTGAAAAATGCTTCAAATTCAAAATGTGCGGTGGAAGCGTAACAAGGAGAAAACGAATGAAATAAACATAAATCGAGCGGGGTAAAGGTATGCAAAACGTAGTGAAGTACAAGTAGAGATCGCAGCCTAATGTTGGTCTGACGGACTCTCGTTTGCGCAAACAAACCAAAATGGACTGCGGATAAATATGCGTCTACAGCAAAGCGAACACCCGTATGCTTGGTCATGATCTACCGCGTATGTAAGGGTATGCATCGTGATGATGTAGTACGAGTACTTCAGGGATTTGCGGACCTTTACCGGAGCTTTCTGCACTGCAAAACTGGGTAAAAAAATCTTCAGTCTGCGACTGTTCACACATTTTCGAAACCACTCCGCACAAATGTCAGCATATCGCGCTATTTACAGTCCCTTCTTTTCGGGCGATTGTTTCGAAATGAATAATTGATGGGCGAAAATTGGGGTCACTGTTTTCGTCGGTTCGTTATTTGATGGAAAAAATTTTTTCACAGCGTTCCATTAAATTCCTTTCAAAGAAACCGCAAGATTTACCAAACAGGAAAAGCAAGAAGCTCTTTCATTATTCAAAGCGCCTCTAATTGGTACTGAATTATTGAACAAAACCCAAGTAAAATGTAGCCACGGATTAGTAGGTACCATTGGAATATTAACCGCTGCAAAATTGCGTCATTTGAGAAACATTTTACAACGGAATTTCCACAACAGATCGCGAAAATTGTAATCCCTTTGATATTCGGGCGAAAAATCGCGCGGGAACATTTTTATCTATCAAGCGAGTGATCAGACAGTCGAATCGTAATTCGTAAATGGTGTATTTCACGATCCTTTGTGAAGTTATAATGAAGGGGCAGAAGCGAAATAAAAAAAGAGTGCGAATGGTGCTCTTTGAGGCAAGCTTGATGCACTGCGAAAGAAACCGCTGACTAAGATGAAGCCGCTTGCTATTTTTTACCCCCCTTTCGCCCCTCCCACCCCACTCCTTTTCTTCGGGAAAATCTCAGGGGTGAAAAGGAAAAGGTCGAAGCGGTAACTGCCAAGTGAACGTAATTTTTTCTGTTGTTTGATTTTCATTAACGACTTGTAACCGACGGCGCAACTTGCGGAAGAATTATGCTTTCCCAAACAGATACATATATATATATATACATATAATCTATACACTCCCTTCTCTTTTATTTCCCCGAGAAAGAAGGGAACTTTCCTAGCGGAAGAAAAGGGGAGAGAATTGTATCAGTCTAATGAAAAAAAAAGTCGAGAAAAGTAAAGGGAAAAGCCGTCTCGACTTTTTTTTTGTTCGCGGCGTAAACAAACGGATGATAATTAAAGAACTCGATGTGGCCGATGCAAATGAGCTTTGCCCCTTCTCTTGGATATGCAATACCCGGGATTGCCGTTTAAAAATTCCATGTTTGAGCAAAAGATTATTCCGCAAATGTATCAGTCTTATATCGAGCGCGGGAGCTCATTTGCATACGCGATGCGTAACCGTGTTCGCGAAATCGCTGATCCAAGGGGTGTAAGCAAACCCGCAGAATGCTGAAATTACTCTCTCCGATGCACCCGCTGTTCTCTGTTCCACCGCCGACTCGATTTCACCAGCCCTCCCGTCCCTTTCGGCATTCTGGACACCCACGGTCTTCTGTATCTCGCCTACCCAGCTGCGACAATCCCACCTCTGTGCGTTAATTTTCGTCCATGTGGACAGGGAATGCCCGCGACAGTGTTTCCCCAAAGTAATCTTTGCTTTGCGCGTACGTCACGATATTCATTCCGCGCTGATTTCCACCGTAGCCGCGACGACGCTTCTTCTTTCCCCTGAATATTCCGCGGCGTGAAACGAAATAGAGAATCGACAATTTAAAACTCGCCGGCTAATTAATCGAATAAACATTTCCATTTCAAGACGAGTCCTTTCGGTAGTGTCGTAAAATTCACCGCTCTAATTGAAGGTGTCATCCTTTCAGTTGACGAGAGGAGGGCATTGAAAAAAACGCTCTCCCTAATCGACAGTCAAATTGAGACAGAGACGAAGAAGGAGTGAATTTGACGCCCGAATCCCACTCAATGATTGAAGCGTCGGGTTAAAGAGTCGACTCGGTTCTGAGGCAAACAATAGCCCGGTGGAATAGATTCTACACATTGTCAATTTGACCCGGCGGAAGAAGAGACAAGCGCGGCGTGTCTAAACGAATCTGCGAAACGAGCCAACGATATGAGAGAGGAAGCGAATTTTTGAGAGGCTGATGAACCAATCACGACAACATCTATAATGTACACAATCCGTTAACGATGGAGGCAGAGGCCAGCGTCCAGAAACATACCGCCTGTTGCCGGTTCTGGGTTCCGCCGTCCTCTCTCTCTCTCTCTCTTTCCCCTTTTTTTACCCACACCCGAATGTCCGTCGCGATTGTGCCCCTCGCTAAAGCCCGGAATCAAACCGACTGGAATCACCCGTTCATCGACGCGAACGTCGGCAGAATCGTTAATTCGTTTCAATATTGCAGTGTCCTTTCAGGAGACTCCCTCGACAGCGACGATCTTCTGGATGTCTGCTCTCTCTTGGAAAGGGAGCGGGAAAATGCGGCCGAAAAAAGTAACACCGGCAGAAGCGACGGAAATATAAATTAACAGCGGTGAAATTCACCTCTGCCGCTATTAAAGTATTCTGTCTCGTAATTCGACCGTTACATGCGATCTCTGACACGTTTTACATCGAGCGTTTGACAATCCCGGAAAATGAACTTGAACACCTCTGATTTCAGGTTTGATCAGACCAAATCAGATCTAAACTATTTCTTACGTATTCGAAGAAATATTCTGTTAGTTCCAAAAAATGTTTTTTTTTTTTTTTAAACTTATTGAATACTTTGTTGGATCAACACAATTTTGTCAAATTTGCAAAGTTTTTCAGCCTTTTTGGGTAGATTTGGTCTTTTCAGTTTGATCAAATCTATTCAGGCCTGAGGATCTTTAACGTTTGTTTTTTTTGTCGAGTCTTCATTGAAGTTTAAAACTCGAATCGCCTTTTCGAGGAATAACAAAAACTTCTCAATTCCGTATTATTTCGGAATTTATTATCACTTGGTGTTGCGTTGAAAATCGCGGATGCGCAAAAGGGAGCGACGGGTTTTCGAGCTGAGTTTTTGGGGGTAATTTGTATTCCACATTTCTCCAGCTGTCGGAGAGAAGGGTGGCAAATACTTCTTCCGTCTCTTGGCACGCCGCCTCTCTTTTCACACTCACACGCGCGCGCACACACGCACGAACACACACGCGCGCCCGAAGCTTGCTCTCGCATCGCGCGGAATAACGTCTGATTATGCGAGCGCATGGCTGAATGTAACGCGATTTAATATTAAAATATTATGACAAACGTCAACAGGAGGCGCCAGCAAAGAGACGTGGTTGATTGGCCCGTGGCCGCGTGAATACGAAACGACTGATACCTTTCTTCCTCTTCTCGCCGGGCGAGAAACTCGCACATTTATCCGAGGAAATATGTTTCTCATCGATTCCGTTTTATCGCGGATACAAATTTATCTTAATTTTGCACTCTTTCGTGCAGCTGAAAATTGAATGTAGGGTAGTTTGACCATTGTAAAGTAAACATGATTAAAAACGTTTTCTGAAAAGTTTTGGTAATTTTTCAGATCTCGTACTCTGTAAGGAAAATCGTTGGTAATTTTTTTATACTTTTTTTTGCAAAATTGAAATTTTATTACCCTGCGATGTGAAAAAAGCCTGATAAATGGTAATTTTCAGAAACAAGAATGTGTTTTTTTCGGTAAAATATGAACAAATTTCAATGCGCGTATGGAAAATTTACGATTATTTTTTACGGGTACATAAAAACGTTATTCCAACTGAATTATTAGGAAAAGAATAACGGACTACATAAAACGGTAACTTTTCCGTTTGATTCGTAAGTTTATATTCACGCATAAAAACAATAAGCAAACTGAGTACGTTAATTAACATTCATTGTATAGAAACCTTAATTTCATTCTCCTCAAAACTACGTTTTTTAACATAAATTCAAAACTCGCATATCACACCAAATTTTCAACCCTTAGACCAGTTCTATGACTTGAATGAAAGGTAATTCCATCTTATTTGACACTCCGGGTTCAACTCCGTATCGACAATCAGGACAACGTACACAAAGAGTTTCGCAATGTCCAAAATCGTAAGAAATGGAATTTCCCAAAGCATGAAATATTAAAACTAGCATCTGTATACGTTTCGGATGAGGGGAACCGGGTGTAACTAGAAAGCAGTACCAATAAGAAGCGCCAGGCAGAAGTGAATATAAGAAAGTTGCTCATATACAGCCCGGAGTTTCGATGAGGAAGATAAATCCAAACAGTAAACACGCCGGGGCGGAAATGGGGGCGCGCGAGTTCTAATATATAAAAGATATAAGGAGCCGTGCTCGTTGCGGCAAAGTCTCCGAGATTCAAATAAGAAGGGTCTAAAGAAATCTGAACAGCCAACAACAGGCCCACCGCGACCTTTATTTAACCTTTTCTTCAGAGAGTCTTGGGAGACTCTCCCGGGCTCTTATCTGCAGTCGATGGTCCTTCAATGTTGGCTCTCGTACTGTCATTCCGCGATACGGCTCGTACCTTTTCTTCTCTTTCTCCATTCGCCTTTATTCTTTTCATAGGTCGTGTACACACGGGAGCCCAGCGTGGCTTCAAAAACGAGTTTTACTCCTTCGGGAGACCGAACGCTTAAGAATTTCCCGTTTCTTCGTTAAAAGAGACCCCGCGGTATTAATTAGCAAATTAAAGGATTGAGATCAACGCGAATATTCGACGGGGCCCTCAAATGGATTAAAAGTCTGATCATAGCCTTTCATTTGCAAGGTAAATAGTCGGCCGCTCATCTATTCTTATTCGAGGTTACGATAAGACGGTAACGCCGGTTCCGGCTCCTGAAGGATTCCCGAGGGTGAAATTAAATAAATATTGCCGAAATCGCGTCTTCGTTTTGAAACTAATTGAATGCTTTTTGGTCCTCTTTTAATCAGTGATTAAAATAATGATAGTTTATTTTAAGCTACTTCGGAAATAAAATTCTTTACGAAGAACGTTACTTTACAGGTACGCCGTAGCATAGTTTCCGTTTCGATTTTTTTTATGCTGCTCTGAATTCTTCGCTGTTCTTGGAAAAACACTTGAATCGCTCTAAATTTTTTTATTTTCCTTACATGAATTATAACGTTTGGGCAGAAAATTGTCGACACTTGATAAAAATATTGTTATTTGAAACTCCATTTTAATATACACCGAGTATTCTTTGCAAACACGTGCGTGAGTCACAGAAAATATTGACGTGTGGAATGAAAGTTTACCATCAAAGACTGCAATTTGTCTAGATCATGTGTGAATAATTGATCGAGTGAGTTACACTTCTCAAGATATATTACTCTTTCGATGTACAATGTAAAACATCGCGTGACATAAACGTGCGACGTATGACTACGAATCGTTTAAAACAAATAACTTTTTCGTTAGGGTTGTATTCATTAAACTGTAGTTCTCCAAAGAGAAAGAAAGAATAACACCGAGGCTTCAGCAAACTCTCGAAAGTTTGTTGAAGCGACCTCGAAGTACAAAATTTTAAATGCGAAGTTATCTCAAGCAACCACACCCCTGTTACGCCACACCTTTTGTTTCCCTTTTGTATCTTCGGATTCCTGGCTGTTTTTTTATTTCAGTTTGAACCGACTCTAACAAAACACCACCTAACTCTCCTGACTAAACAGAGATAACGCGCCTCGAGGATTTCTTTGCATGTTATAAACATACGTAATTGTACACAAATAAGATTAGCATAAGACTCGGCGTGTAAAACTTGCGGAAGACACAGGCGCTTTTACGCCAAAGAAAATAGCGTTCCGCGGCCTTTTTACACACATGAAATTCCAATGAAATTTTCGATGTTTACACTATCCATTTGAAACTTCGTCTTCCATCGATAAGTGTGGAAAAAACCTTTTAATTGAATTACTCTATTCCATTCTCGAGCTATAACGGTGGATTTTCCGAGGGAGTAATTCTGAAGATGATTCCATTATGCTGCAAACTCATTGAACGAGTACCGCGTCGAGTGAGGGAGGTCGAAATAGATTTGGCTTGCGGAAGAAAGGATGAGTTTATCCAGTTTCGCTTATATCCTCCACAATCTGCTTGATGATAGAACTTAATAAAACAAATCTCGCCGTGTAAACAGTAAGGAGAGTCGAGTCGACGTCATTCTGACAACAGGGAATTTTCGCCTGCACAGCTTAAGGCTAACCTACCAATGATGGAACAGCTAGTGAATACCATTAGATAAGATCAATATTGTTTGAAATACGTCTGAAGTTGAAGGCGAAACTCCAAAGCGCTTTCGCGTTTCTACTTTATTATTACCAAATAACTGCGATGGCAAAAACTTTCGGCGCTACGTATCATGACTCCGTATTAAGTATCTAATGAAAATTTACAAAATCTTTCGCGACGTTCCTTCTCGTTCGAAGTGCGGGAAGCAATATTTCACATTGTAACACCTTTTGCTTTTTATTTGTAAAAAGTATCATTTTGTAGTTGAATAAAGTTCGGGATTGAAACGGAGTTTTCTTTACAGGCAAGCTCGTTATTCGCGGCTCTGAAGCAGCAACAGCAACAGTCTCGAGAGCTTGGCCGGGAGCGAGAAAGCCGTGAGAGGGACCGAACGGTGCGAAGCAGGGAAAGGGCCTCGAGCGGGCCCGAAAGTGACCAGCAGCAAGAGCTCACTATCGAGTACCAAAGCAATGGAAAGCTCAGTCCCACCGGGCACGCAGTGACGGCAGCACCGATGACCCAGCAAAAGCAACCGATCATCACGCAACAGTCGCAGCAACCCAGCTCAGGGGCACCGAGTTCGCAACCTAGTCCGCACCAAAGTCCGCAGGCCCCGCAGCGGGGCTCGCCGCCAAACCCGAGCCAGGGCCCGCCACCTGGGGCTCCGCCCGGGGGTCCACCGTCGCAAAACCCCCCGCAAATGATGCTCAACCCCGCCAGCGGGTTGCATCAGATGCAGCAACTCCTGCAGCAACACATTCTCAGCCCCACGCAGTTGCAGTCTTTCATGCAGCAACATTCTTTGTATTTACAGTCGCAACAACATCATCAGGTAAACTTTATACCGTACGAAATGCGATGGAGCAATTATTTTTTTGCTTCTGTTACGGTTTCACGCATTTTCATGGTTTTATCGAGATATTATGAAGATTATATAAAGGACGCTTTAATTTTTTGTTAGTCTTCTGTATTTACTGGAATATACTGCTCTCTCGGAAAATGATTCTCAGGTCTGACCAGACTGAAAAGACTGAATCTACCAAAAAAGGCTGAAAAACTTTGAAAATTAAACGTAATTTTATTGATCTAACGAAGTATTCAATCGAGCTCTTTTTCGAAATTATTTTCTTCGAGTTTGGAAGAAATATTTAAGAATCAGTCTGATCTGATGTGATCAGATCTAATAAGACCAGAGCTGTTCATTTTCCGGGCTGAGAATGATGAGTTCTCCGAATCTTTTGAGATGATCTCAAGGTGATTCGCGTAAGGTACGTGATGTCATTGCCGCATCATTTATTTTTGCAGGATTCATCATCGGATCATGCATCCAATCAAGAACGTTTCGGTTATTTCTCGTCAATGAAAAACGTAAGTTACCTGAAAGTTGATGAATTGGGCAATTATGATTAACTTTGTAATATCGAAGTTAAGGGAACGGAAGAATTCGTTCCCTTCGCGCGCGATGTCGCAAATGAAACTGCAACAGAGAAAAAGTCTCATTGTTCGGTTTGCTTTAGTGTCGAGTTCTCTTCATTGCTCCCCTTCTTTGCCAATCAGTTATTCTAATTATGAAAGGTACGATCATAACAAGTTTTCTCCTTGTCCCTTTTTCCCATCGACCGGAAAAACATTTGGCGAACAACGCGACGAAATTAATTAAACCGTTGCTCAAGAAGGCGCGCTAATTATTATTCCGAGGAAAAATCGAAGCGGCCTGAATAATGGACCGATGGTTGGGGTAATTGTATCAATGGCTTGATAATGCATGTTTTATTACATTCATAAAGCGGTATACAATACAGCTTTTCAGACCGAATTCGCATCGAACTGTTGCGCGCTGCGATATACTTTTAATAATTCAAAATGAAAAGATTCTGCGCGAAACAATGCATTGTTATTGAAAATCTTAATTACTTGGGGTACATTTGAAGCGTACATAAATGCCCGACAACTCGGACAATGAGGGAATAAAAATGTCTGGTTTGGGGACGGAGGAAAACTGTCGGTCTATATTTTCGTAAGAGCATTCACTATTTATTCAGCCGTCTTTCGTGTCCCTTCGCTATTTAAACAGTCCACTCTGCGTGGCTTATTCTGACCACGCGCGTACAACCGACCCGATTACGACGGATCTTTATCTGTCCGCCTGTAAATTTAAGCAGTTACGGTTTCATCATTTACATGGAAACAATTTTCCAACAGTAAATGTCGTGAAAATTCGTGGAGTAAAGTTTCAACGATCGCGCGTTATTTCAGCATCAACATCAACTAGCTGAATTAGGACGGAAGCAATTAGAACAAGCGATGCAACAACTGCAGGAACAGTTGCAGGTGAACTTGATTCAACAGACGCATTTACTACAAACCGCTGATAAGAAAAAAGCGTCGGCGCCCTTGCAACAATTAGCCCTCCAGCAGCAACAGCTCATTCAGCAATTGCAGATTACGCAGCGGCAATATCTGTTGCAACAGGGCCTAGGTCTTCAAGGTCACAATCCTTCTTCAGGTTAGTGACGTAAACGCTTTTCAATTGCGCTTCTGAATGGAACCCGAGTTCGATAACGGGCTTGGAAAGCAATTTGCTTGGAGATTTAATGGAAAAACAAACATTGGTACTGTCAACATTAACGATTAAAATACGCGCGACATTGTTCTCTTCAACTGTGTAGCGTTCAGCCGCAATCAACGCGGATACATTATCGATTCCGCTCGTTTGTTTCTCGTCGAGTCGCTTTAATACGCTATTTGAAAAGGGAACTCTTATTATTATGTTTCGTTTTCATATTACGTATTCGAGTTTCATGCAAAACGTCACTGTTTGACGACGCTCGTAAATTTTAAATGGCGAGCATCAGAGCGCTATTTGTTTAAAACGATGGTACAACATTACAAAGGATTGATAACGTTGCGTTTTGTAACGGGAACAGAGTGTAATGAGAGAGGCCCGAATGTGGATCGGATTCTATATTTAATGTTTCCTTTGCGACCGCCGCGCGATTTTGCAACAAAAACCTTGGTATAATTTATTAACACGGAGCAGGAAATTGTGTTTTATCCGATCCACGTTCGAGTTTCACGATCTATGAAATAGAGTATCCGCTGGTATTTCTTTCGTCGTTTTAAAAACAGGTACGGAAACGAGTCGGGCGAAAATCGGAATGACAAATCGTCTTCGTGCCGCGGCACATGCGTCGAGTTTGACCCGAAAGGTGAGTTGATGTTGGAGGCATCCTTGGACATGTTACACCAGACATCCCAAAACCTTTGTACCACTCTGAAACGTTTTCCCACCAATAAAATGCAAACGATTCGAAAAAGATGAAGTCGTCACTGAGAATACCAATCGTATCTGAATCAACGATTGGTATTTTTTCGGGAGTCCATCTTTTTGGAATCGCTTACGGTTTATTGGGCTCACGACTCCTCCCTTTGAATTGTATACCTTGGGCAAAACTTTTTTCCTCGGTGCGGCGAGTTTAAACCTTAAAGAGCGAAAAGAACGGAAAAGATGGCTCTCGCACAAAAAACGTTCTGTCAAAATCGAAAAATCACGTGTGAAACAAACTTGCCCGTCGTCTTCCCGAATCCGTTCCTCGCCAGTCTTACTCTCTTTCTCTCTCACTTTCTCACTCTCTGTATCTCTGTCTTTACACGCTCCCATTTTCGTTATGCCTCCTCGTCAACACGTACTTTTGGGTCTCTTTCGTGCATGTTTGCTTCACACGTGACGATTCGAGAGACGTCGTAGCATAGTTTTTAGTTGTTTATGTTGCTTCGTATTCTTTGCTGTTATAAACAACAAGAACAACAAAAGTCGACGCAACTTTTTTTTTTTTTTCAAATTTTTTCGACATTTTCTCGCCAGATATTGGTAATAAAATTTCGTGAAATCGGCACAGGTTTACAAACAGGGGACGGATTATCATCATGGAAAACGGAATCTCCCGACGGTCAGGAATCGCATCAGAATTCCAGTGCTTCAAAATCCGGATCCGGATTAAACGGTAAGATTGATTGTTTTGATGAGATCCGATTGCCCGTTAAGTTTTCTCGTGTTTCAAATACAACAATCAATCCTAAACTATCGTAGGACTTGTAAATTCGACAGTTTCGAGTCGACGCTCGGAGATGAACGGCACAACGCCGCTGGAAGAGAAACCTTTGGACGTGTCCTCGAACGACAAAGCTCATCCTCTTTATGGCCATGGCGTTTGCAAATGGCCAGGCTGTGAAGTGATTTGTGAAGACTATCAAGCATTCCTTAAGTAAGCGAAAAGTAAAATTACACAAGACTTCGAAACAAACTCTTTTATTCGAACAATTTGCTCATTCGATAATTGCATTTGGCTACGTCTCGCTTATAATTATCGGGAGGGGATTTCGCGAAAAGTGATTAAAGTGGTAATAAGACACGGAGGCGAAGACAAATGAAACCTTGGGAATAACGAGATGAAGATAGTCTCGCGATGGAAGGAAACGTAAAAAAATCGTTTGCGTCAGCGCGTCTCATTGACATCCTCCGCGCGGAGTTGCCGAGTTTTTACTCCCCCGCTTCTCTCGGAGAATCCTTAGTAATCACGTAGCCCGTCGTCACAAACTCTCTCAAACAAGCTGTTACTTAATAAAAAAAGAAAAACGCTAATTACCTTTGTCTCATTAATATTCACGACATTCGACCGCATCGTTATGCCTCTCGGTCTAATCCCACCTTTTCCCTCCTTCGCGTCTTTCCATCCATTCAACCCCCGACCTCTTCTACATCTTCGGCAACTACTAAGACATTCGCCCCCTTCACAACATCCTCGACGAAGAAGGATTATGCTTATTTTTAATGTCAAAAGTTTCCATCGGCTTTTTCGATCGAAGTATATATCTAATATTTATCACATCTCGCTATTTCCTCGTCATCTTTTTCTCCTTTTTTAAAAAATCCTACACGAATTTTTCAGACATTTAAATACGGAACACACCCTGGACGACAGGTCGACGGCGCAGGCGAGGGTGCAAATGCAGGTCGTCTCGCAGTTAGAAATCCAGCTGCAAAAGGAGCGCGACCGGTTAACCGCCATGATGCACCACCTGCACGTGGCCAAACAAATGGCCTCGCCGGAACCCCCGAAATCGTCCGAGTCCTCGGTAAGTCCTTGGGAAATGTCAATAGAGGCCGCATAAAAAAACAGCGCCCCTTCGATTATCGGCCCCGGAAAAGATCCAGAAGTTTCCCGACCATAAACCGACGTCGGAGCTGTAAAATGGACCGCAGACTTTACGAGCGTCCCGCGTGTCTCCGCTCGTAATTGGCAAACAGCGCTAGTTTCAGTTTTAACGCGGACGCGTCGGCCGAGCGCTAATTTATACATGAAGTTGATATTAATAATTCATCGCCCCCGGCGATTTATATCGCCTTAATTAAAAGCCCCGAAAAAGTTGGAGCTCGGCACAGCATCAACTCGAGCTATATAATTGCACTTCTCACCTTATTGCCGTCGATTGTTTCGAACCTCGTTCGCGGCTGTTGTTAAAAGGAAACCAGAGTCAACGGAACCTCACCGAATTTTTTTATCGATAAATTCAAGAATACTTTGTTCGACCGATAAAATCTTATCGAATCTACAAAGTTTTCCAGCCTTCTATCGTTTCATTTTTCAACTGGGCGTACAATAAGCACATTTTTATTGACGAGGATGTTTTTCGACTCCGGTTTCCTTCAACGATTTCCAAAAGTTCGGTCAAACAGCAATACATGTTTACAGACGGGATCGAGTTTACCAAAGCTGAGTCTGTCGAACGCGTTGATGAACCAACCTCCCCCGAATTTCGGGGTATCGCAAGTCTCGCCCGTGTCAATGTCGGCCCTTGTCTCGGCGGTGAGGTCACCGGCCGGTGGGCAATTGTCGTCGTCCGCGGGTGGCGCCCCGATGCCACCGATGCCCAACATGTCGAACATGTCGGGGATTCCGCCATTGCCCAACATGCCTGGGAGTATACCAACCATGTCAACGTTGCCCAGCATGGCGGGGCCAATCAGAAGACGAATCAGCGACAAATCAGCTCTTTCATTGGCCGGAGGTACGTTCTTTCTACGCGCGTTTACTTCGTAAATCGCGATTGGTATAGCAGAAAGGAGTAGCAAGTCACCGGGAAAATTTGGGAATTTTTGCCCCAAGAACACTTCATTTTTCATATCTCGATTGAGCGTGAAAGTAATCCGGGAATTGTAGAGAAATGCGTTTTCTTCGATCACTTGCCACCCTGAATGCTATTTCGCAATTAACCCTCTATTGCACGAAAACAGAAACGTGTTTATCGCGCTCTTGTAAGACGCCGAGGTTCAGTGGAGGGTTAAAATTAATCCCGGGTAAAGCAGAACGTATGTTTTCTGTTTTACGTGGGATGCCACAATATTTACTCCAGATGTGAAGAAACATGTGGCGAATGTATGCGCCGCGCACGATAATTCGTACGCGGAGCATCATCCGCTTAATCACGAGACGATTTTCGTGATAAAAAAAACCTTGTTGGCGATAGAGCAAATGAACGAATTCGTAAATTTTCTTATCGATAATGTCTTTCTCTGTATCTTGTGCTGTCCGCCCTCCAAATTGTGTAGGGCTGCCCTACATGCTGGAGCGTGCTGGTCTTGACGTCCAACAAGGTACTGTCAACCTACGACTTCCTGTGCATACAAGACATTTCACGATTCTTTGGAATATGCATGCTAAAAGGTTCACATGCGTCGCGTTCTCGGAGCTTTTTACCCGACTTATCCGCGTTGCGAAATTACGTTTTGCATAAACTTGTTGATGAAATTAAGCGAAGATTCTAAAAGGAGAGACCCTTTGCGAAATTTACGAGGCTGCGAATGAGATGCGAGGTAAAGTTGAATGGTTAAGTTGAATGTGGACCTTTTTTCTCGGTGAAACTCGTGTCAGTTTGTCCGCTATTTATAGAGAATATGCTTGTTTCACGTGCTTATGTAAACACGCGTGAAACAGTGCGAAAAGTATCTGCATGTAGCCGCTGTTTATCTTGAGACGATCCCAAGAAGACTTATTACTTTTTCAGAAATACAGCGAAATAGAGAATTTTACAAAAACGCCGACGTTAGGCCACCTTTCACTTACGCCTCGCTAATTCGACAGGTAACTCCAGCAAACTATATTTCCACGTTTTAAAATCGTTGTCCAACGAGCAAAGTTTATTGATACGAAACGATTTTCATTGCAGTCCATCATCGAGTCTCCGGATAAACAGCTGACACTCAATGAAATTTATAACTGGTTCCAAAATACGTTCTGCTACTTCCGGCGCAACGCAGCTACGTGGAAGGTATATTTATATTGTAAAATTATTCGCTCTAACTCTAAAACTACCGTCGTTCATTCATTCCAGTAAAACCAAAACCGGCGACTTTTCCCGTTTGAAAATATTTCATACGTGGCCCAAAATCCATGCGTGAAATAATTTTCCGGGAATGTGGAAAATTTGAATTAATGCAAATAATGTAGCAAAATTTCAGCGGCGTCGAAATCTCGGCGAGACCTTGATCTTGAAATTACAGTGTAATGAATTTTTGCAAGCCGAAAGCAGTTCGACGATGACAGTGAAGGGCAAATGTATGCGCGCGTGCGAGTTTATTATATCTATGAATCGAGTGGGTGTGTGAGTAATCGACGTTTGCCACAAAAGCTTCGCCTCGCATGGATCTGTGTTTATCAGAATTGAAACGAAATAATACAGGTTTCCCTTTAGCGGATCAGCGAAGGCGGCCAAATTCCAGACCTGATTTGTTCGGCTCTGCGGCATGAATTGTTGTCGTTACCTATAGATTTAGATACTTTAGCTGTGCATTAACGATACGTGAATGCCACATACCGTGCTATTACAGTTATGATTTCCATCAGTTATTCTTTTGGCCTTCCTCATCGTCATCGTTACCTTTACTTTCACAACAGTTAATATGTTATTACAAACGCCACTGATTAATATCAACATTGCTGATGATTATTTTTCCGTTACAATTAGTTGATAGAAATGATCGAATAGTCGTTAAATTATATTTGCCATTTTTCTCCATCTCTCGTTTTTCTCCCCTCCCCTCCCAGAAAATTGTTATCGAGAAGAGCTCGTGAAAGATACCACGTAAAGTTTGCAAAAATTTTCCAAAGTATGCCTACAATAAAAAGAAGACGCAATAAGAAGGGTGGTATTTTTACACGGGCTGTATTGTCATGCTAAGTAACAAAGCCCGGAGCATCCTTAAAGTCAGTCCCTCCCGACTAATCACAACTGCCACTTCCGTTTCACATCAACCCCGCTCGCATTTCGGGAGGGGGAGAGTGGCGTGCACCTCGCCCGAGAGTCGCCGAGTCGTAATTGAGTTGGCTTCGTTGGTTTTTGCGTTGCTTATTTAGTCTGTGTATTATTTTGTATAGAACGCAGTACGACACAACCTGTCTCTCCACAAATGTTTCATGCGAGTCGAAAACGTGAAAGGGGCCGTGTGGACGGTGGACGAAGTGGAGTTTTACAAGAGACGTCCTCAACGCGCTTGCAGCACAACTGGGTACGTTAGCCCCACACGCCGCGTCTTCTATTTTCTCTTTTTATACTCTTCTCTTTTACATCTTTCTCTCTAATTAAATTGTACAATGCTCCTCGTCATCCCAGCGATACGATTTTCACCCACTGACCCTACCCTTCTGATCCCGCGATGCCCTTTGTTCCTCTAGCTCTTGTAACCTACTTTCTCACTCTCTTTCTCTCTCTTATACTGGTCTACTAATTATACTCGCTTATCCCTCACCCTTTTTTCTACGTGTTTTTCTAACATTTTTACACATTTTCTCTATATTCTTATATTCTTAGATATATTTATCTATTTATCTTTGATCCTCTTATACTAGGTACTATGTATATATATATACGACCCCATAAACAACATACCTGGAGTCTTTATTAACCTATTTATATCTCGTGCTTTTTATACATATTTACTCTTTTTTATATATAAATATACTCTACATGTCTGTGTACTTGATAATACGCATAACATATATTTTGTACATACTTTATCATGCCTAGATCATCAACAATATCATATTGATCATTTTTACTATAATATACGTCGCTTGTGTCGTGCCCATTTTTTTTCTACTTTCGTACAACGAGGTTCCTTCAAATTCTAACGTCTTTTTCATCGGTACGATCGAACGATTACGAACTTGAGGGACCCTCGCTAAGGAATATATCACATTGCGCGTGTGAAACAATGTCTTACTTGTGTCTTCAACACTGTATCGTGGAGAATGCGTGTCGTGTGTGTGTGCGTGTGTGTGCGGTTTTTTAAGTAGAAAAAGGAATGTGCTTAACAAGCATGTGAGCTTTGCAGCGACTAACCGCGCCAGTCTTTGGGAAAACGAACGCGGCCTGAAGGGTGCGCCAGGGGGCCCGCCAGGGGTGAAGCTCGAGGAGCGCGAGTCGCAAGAGATTCCATGAAAACGAGAGGCAAAATTAAGCCCAAGTGTTGTTGCACGTTTCAGAAAGGTAGTTGAAGGAGTCGTTTTTTGCTAAAGACAAAAAGCAGTTTGTCTTCCCGCCAAGCCCCTCTGCGAAGTATCTACTGTACCGCCTATTTTTCTCTCATTCCTACAATGTTTCGTTACTTTTTTTCGTTTGTTCGTTCATCCGTTCGTTCGTTCGTTCTTTCGTTCGTCCGTTCGTTCGTTCGTTCGTTTGCCAAATCGGACTCACCGCAATGGGCAATCGAAAGCGAGGCCGAAAAGAGGCGATGCCTCGAGTACAAAAAGAAAAAAGGAGGGGGAAAGAAAAGAAAGATTGCAAAGCAAGAAAGCAAAGATTTTATTTTTTACTCTCTTTTCTCTATTTCTTGGTGGTCTTGTCTGTGTATACAGAACGCGATCCGCACCAATCTATCATTGCACAAGTGTTTTGTGCGCTATGAGGACGACTTTGGGTCATTCTGGATGGTGGACGACGCCGAGTTCGTAAAGCGGCGGCATCTGTCCCGCGGCCGTCCCAGGAAATATGACCCAACCCCATCACCCACTCCACCCCACCTCTCCGCACAGTAAGCACTACCACTTTTTAGAGAATTCTGCTGCTGGCTGAAAAGACGTTCTGACAATTCGTCTTATTCTGTTCTGTCTCTGTCTTTCTCTAGCTCTTTATTTCTCACCTTGCTCTGTCCCCGTGCCGATCGTCTTTTGTCAATCGAGACGGACTCAAGACGAAACGAGTTGTCATTGTTTTCTTCCGAGACAATGAAATACCTGCTTTTCCTGCTGCCTTTATTTTACTCATTGCTCTCGATCGAAGGGCTTGTTTTATCATCGTATTCTTCCCTCGAAATCCTTTCGAATTCGGCACTGACGATCCAAAATCCTGGCGACAATTTCGACTCTTTTGGAAATTAACGCTTCGAAAAGATGAAGAGCAGTAAACGCGGGCTCAAAGTAAAGAGCGAGTAATTCGACTTTTTGAAAGGCAGCAGGAAGTCGCTTCTCGCACATTCCCGGCCAATCCAATAAACTTGGTTCCCGCATCACGCCTGCCTAAGACTCTTACTAAAATGTCTGTAGTACCTTGGCTTGAATAATTCCCAAATATCTTATTCAGAGGCGTATAGCGGTTATTGGGGTGGGGTGAAAGAAGGGTAGGAAGCATGATATACCACGCGCGATAAACCGCGAACACGGGGAAATTGTATTTCCTTTAATTATTGCGGGCCCAATATTTTCCGCAGCTTCGAAACAATTGGCGATTTTCTCTCGGCGCGTTCCGAACTGCCCACCCCGATGATGCGAAACGCCACTGGATCGTACGACTGAATCCTTGTAAACAGTATCAAATGTACCTTTCGATGTCAATTATTGTCCTACGTGAAATCCAGCAAATTAGGTAGAAGGTTATTTAGCGGGCCGCCAAACCGTGCACGATCCTGCGAAACTCCAGCCACGTGACGTTTGGCCATCGCTGCAGGATTCTTTTTATGTTCTCCGATAGTTGCTCGCATGGAAAATACAGACTCCGCGTATCTGACGAGACGCGCCGAATCCGAAACCCTCTGTGCTTACATGTCGCTTTTCTTAGCGCTGCTCGTACATTTGCATGACAGTGCATAAATGTGTGTGCGTGGTTTGAGCAAATGTTGCGATAAACAAACGATGCATTTGTTTATCGATCGCATTTTTCCGTGAGTAAACTATACTTTGATGATTACTCGTTTTGCTAGGGGAGAGGGCCTTGAAGTGAAACATTTCATCCCTTTCCAATTGTCAGTTTCTTTTTGTGTACAGTGGTCGATTAATGAAAGATTCGGAACATAAAAAATACTGTTTTTCTATTTGCAGCTGAAGCATTAGTCGGGATTATTTTTAAACTTCCATTGGCTAAAAATAAAAGGTTTTAGGAAGGAAAAAAACCTAGAGCACTATCCCCTAAAATTTGAATGTTTTGATAAAACGTGTAAAGTTGAGTTCGGTAACTTGGAATTCGAGTTGAAATAGACGACGCTGTAACAATACGAGTGTTATCAAAGCTCTTGTTTGGTCAAGCGTGAAAATGTTTAGAACAAATGATAAGGCGTGTTTGTGGCACTCTTGCATGCGTAAAATATACATTGCGTTGCCGCTACGAAATTCCGGGAGTTTGGAATTCGATGACTCACCATTGTCAACATTCATTTACCATCATTTTTCTAAGGTACCAAGAACTTACTAATCTCTAGTTTTATTGTACGATGATTACATCTATACTCATCGCTATGAAATCATCCAACATTTCAGACATCACGTTTGTTCGAAATTTGTGCACTTAAAAAAATTTTTTCACTTTTTCTCCACGTTTTTAAATCTCTTTTTTACCATTTCTCTTTTACTATTTCATCTCTCGGCGTTCGGATTGGTATTTTATAAATGGCCTTACGGAGCTGACGCAATTTTTCTCTCGGCATGCATTTCTACGGACAAACATTATACACGAATATCTATTTTGGTAGATAAAAACATACAACACTTGAGATCGAAAGTAAAGACCGTCAAAAAATGCGCGATGTTGGGATGATTTTTTGTAACGCAAAAGAATGAATAATTGACGGGTCTTTGCTTTCGTAATAAAACTGAGCACAAGGACAAGCCGGAATTTGAACATTCGTGCAGTAATTGACGAATTGCATTGGTTGAGAATCGCATTAATCGCAGGTAATCCAAGGCCATTTATAAATACCATAAAATGTTCTTGATCACGACATCGTGTGTATTATTCGAGATGAAACGTTAACGATTGAAATACGCCGCGATTGGGAACACGAACGCTTTTAGCGTTTTGATAAAATTTTCAATTTTAATCTCGCTCTATCTCCGCCAATGTAAACATCGGGTTGTGCGGTACGGAGAAACATCGGTAAGGTTTTCCCCGACTCACTTTTTGAATCTCTCTTCCATATTTACGTAGTTTTGATATATCTTGGTAGATTTTCCTATGTACTTTTCTACTTTTCTATCTTTAACTCTTTCCATTTTATACATCTATGATATTTCACTTTTTATATTTACTACTACTACTAATATATTTACATTAAGTACACGGAAAAGACTCTTTTCACTTCTATCACTTGAGATTATATTCCCTCACCCACATAATGTACAGAAAATGCAGACACAAGTATTTATTTTTAGGACGACTTTTGTAAATCGGTTGGAAATTTTATTCAATGTGCCTTTTTCTGTCTACGTTTAGGGGTGTACCGTCGAAAAGTCCCACACTGACGCACAGCCCGACCATGTACGGGGATGCTTTGAACGCGAATCTGCAGGTAAATATCTAAGCTGACCCAAATCATTCGTTGATACCTTGTACAATGCGATTCGAGAGAGTTTAATACATTTATACATGCCGTTTTTCACCAGAAAATTCACCGACATTCGAACAGTAGCTAATTATCTAATATAATTTGAGTATTTCCAGGCAGCGCTCGGGGAGTCGAACATGGGATTCTTGAACAACTCGATGTGCACGTCGACAGCAACGAGTCCCGACAAAGAACATGGCTTACCACACAATGATTTAATGTAAATCAACTCTTTGTTTGTTTTAATTAAGTGGCAAGTCACCGGAAAAATTGCTAATTTTATATAGCATATTTAAGAGCCTACGGGAGTAGAATGAGGCGAGGTTGAAGCGAGGAAACTTTGCGCCATCCTCCTGTATACGTGACAAATATGAAATAAACGGGGAAATAAAAATATTTCCGTAACCGGCACTAATTTGTCTAGCTGGTGAAATCGATTCGAAGCACGCAAAACAGTTAAAAATACGTGAAAACAATTCCGAAATATCCGAGGTGTCAGAACTGCGCGCGCGACGAGCCTGCATCTAATTGCATACGTCGAGCCGTCTGTTCAGCTATCTCGCCACAATGGACGATCGGATTTGCACCTCGGATATTTCAGAACTGTTTTTACATGTTATTTATAACCGTTTTCACCGGCTAGACAAATTAGTGCTGGTTACGGGAATATTTTTATTTCCCCGCTTCATCCTTGTCTCATTCTACTCCCGTATATAGGCTCTTAAGAAATTAAGTAATCTCAATAAATGAATAAAAAAAGAGTCGAAAAATTTGATAAATGTTGACCGATTACTTGCCACCCTGTTGAATAATTTGAAGAGCAAAAAAAAATTAAAAAAAAGTCGTGTGAAACTGTACAGGTCACCGTTGGATGAACCAACGATGCACATAAAGCAAGAAGGTCAGAGTCCGGAAGGCGGAAAGCTCTCGAGATTAATAAAGCGCGAAATATTGGAGGGCCCAACAGAACAGGAACAAGAAGAGGACGCGGTGGACGATCGGGAGTACCCGGAAAGCCACGGACAAGACTCGGGCCCGGACGAGGACATGGCCGAGGACCTGTCGATGGCGCCCGATATCATGACTTCCGACGATCAAATCGAGGCGTAGTATCATCGCCATACAAAATAGGCAATTCTATCTCATCTCATCGGCTGCGGCACCGAATAGAAGGAACGTCCCTCCCGAAATCCCGAAATCATATCCAAACGAAACAACAGGCGCTATATAATAGGAAATGCGGACTTTGCGTCGCGGACCGCCGGGTGGCGATGAGATCGTCGCCCGGCTCATCGATCCATATCTTTAATCAAGCAATTACGAAAGACAACGATGTATAATGGCGTTTTAGAGAAAGCCTCTCTCCGGTCTCGTGTATATTGCGTAGTGTATAAAGCGTCACGAGGCTTACGACTGTGACGGCTAGCGGGAATAAACGTCCCGTTTTTCTTATCGCGCGGAAGCGCGAAACGCTTCTCGGATCTACGATTATATCGTATTTCTTTTATTTATCTCGAGCGCGTGCGCACACAGAGGACACCACGGAACACTGGTAACACAGACACACGAACACGCCGAAACAGTAACACATTGTAGATAATATTTAAGTGCGTAGTTGTAGATGGTTCGACTGGGAAGTCAGCGGATAAACGACTGCGACTTTGGTGATATGAGTCAAGAAGATTGGGATGGGCGCGACGGAATTTCAAACGAAAATTCAAAAGATAAAGGACTCCGTGTGAAATTCGATAAAAACGGAGAAAAATCGGCCGAGTTTTGAAAGACGATTACGACGCGCCCATCCCCGTGTATAGTCAAGTAAAATCTCATAAGTAGTTTCGTATTCATTGGCATAAAAAGACGTAGAATTTGTAAATGAGCGAGCGCGAAAATCGAGACGGAAGAAGAGGGAGCGTTCGTGAGGCTTTAGGCAAGGAATTATAATGACCGCGAGGCAAGGAGAATAATAGACACCGATAAAACGCGAGTTCTATAAATAAATTAAAGTAATATGTATGCATATACATATATTGATTATATATATACATATACGTATATGTATTTCGGTATAATAAGGATTAGCCGTCGACCCCCGTCCATTCCACTATTCTCGGATCCCATTTTCGTGCGCTTTGATACTTCACGCTCCAATTTACGCTAATTCAACTCGGACCCTCTTCATTCCTTACCCAACCACGCGGTATTATGTCCGTTAGTGTGATACCTCAGAGATTCACACGTGTCTTTTTTTCCTGCATTTTTACACATTTTAGAATCTTACTTTTTGACCATTGTTTTCAAACAAATTTTTTGAATTGTTGCCAAATTTGGTACTTTTTTCAATATTTTATTCCAGAAGTACTTTTGTAGAAAAGCTGAATTTTATTCGTATCAAAAAACAAGGATTGGTTCCACTCTTTTTGTTACAATACGTCGAAGTAAGGTTCCAAGTTTGAATTTTGATTGAAAAGAATGGCAGTCGTGCGTCGCTGGATAATCTGAACAATTTATACATACTTCGAATGGCCCCGATACAAATTTTAACGTGTATATTCCTGGATTGATGATGAATTTTTACAATGCCAAAACGCGATCGTTACCGATTTCTTATTCGAAACCATATTCACGTATTTACCTGAATTTTGAAATTTGCGATTTACAGCGACAAAAGTGATGCCAAAGAAACCGCGTAAAAATTCGTCATCGATGTAATTTTGAAAAGCTGAATGTTTAATGGCAAAGAAAGAAAAAGTGGCGGATTGTCATCGATTCCATACTTGTACGATAATCAAAAAGTATTGTATTTAAAAGCGCATAATCGACCGATGTATCTCTCCCGAAAAGATGAAGAAAATCTCCAAATATATAAAATTGAAAAGTCTCTACGTTGCACTAATGCACTGATTCGAGGCTTTTAAAAAAGCACCCGTGTCTTTGAAATCAATGTCGCCAGTAATAGCTCTTCAAAAATCTTTCTATATTTAACGAGTGTTATCGATATCAAAGAATAACGATTATAAATTTAAAAAAAACCGTGACGTTTCCCGGATGGCACTTGGGCCGCGTGCTCACTTTCAATGACCACATTTTTTTGTATCAACAAAAACAAAAGCGCCGATATTTCCCCCCCCTCATTATCACACTTGGAAGACAATTTGTTTTCGTATAAGAGATGGACGATTTTTGTGAAGCGTGAAACGAGACGTCGATTGAACAAAGTCAGACATAGAAATTGCGAGAAACAAGCAGCAGCACACGAATTTGATTCCTAGCGTTATCATTTTTATTATTAAAATGTGATATTTGGTAATGTACGATAAAATAAAAAATCGTGGTTCGATACCCTGAATTTCTATTGTTGTTATTTTTATAGAATTAGACAATTTAGTGGATTATATAATTTAGATTTTTATACGAAACACAAATGTAATTATTCATCGTTAAACTTAATGTTAGGATTTGTTTGTTTGTAGACTATTCGATATTTGTATCAATGTTGAACAAATACATGTTCTTGGATTACGTCTTGAATCAGTTCGATTTGTCGACGATACGAAATCTTCTATAATTATTAATAAGCAATCACAACGTGTAATATCGATTCTCAGGCATGATCGAAATGATTATATTTCTATCACAAATTGTATTTCCATTTTGTGACGATATGTAGAAAAAACAATGTCGACATTATTTGATGAACACGAACATTTTTCAACGAAATCTAAATTCCTTTCTTCATCATTTTCCAATACACGCTTTTTTGACTTTCATTTCATGCAGAATGAGCAGATTCCATAAATCGCCGATCTCTAATTCTCGTCTGTTCGCATATAGTCTGAGCTAGTATCTAACAACGACCGTTTATTCGAACCAACTTTTCCTTTAGCGTCGCACGATTCATCAAATAATAAGGAAAAAGAGAGAACTTTCGCGAAAGGAAAAACTCCGTTATTACCTAGATAAACACGGAACGCATACATGACATTAAATGTTACCGAAATTTGCGTTAACCGGTCAAATTGTAAGATTCAGTGCCGTTTGGGCCCATTTCACGTAACGTAATACCGCTACTTTAAGTCTATGTATTGTGTATATGGAACTAAGGACTTGATAATATAGAAGACTCCTGTACATAGTTAATTAATGAGCCATTAGGAATTTACGAATACATG
Organism: Zelostemma sp. ZL-2020; assembly: GCA_022816865.1. Taxonomy (NCBI): domain Eukaryota; kingdom Metazoa; phylum Arthropoda; class Insecta; order Hymenoptera; family Platygastridae; genus Zelostemma; species Zelostemma sp. ZL-2020. Next base: position 7,577 of record JABFQM010000384.1, on the reverse strand, counting down.
ATTTACGAAGAATACATGTCACTCATGTTCTATCTGCATTTATTTGCTTAAAGCCATGAAACTGCACTTGGAAATAATATTTTTCGCCCCTGTCTTTTCGAACCGTTCGTCAGAATAAACATTTTTCTATAATTCATTCAGAGGAATTTTAATTTTATAAAATATTCTTTCCGAGTGTACTCTAGTCCTTTATCCATTTTATTTCTCATATTTGTGAATTTCTACAAACTTGGTGTGTTATTTAAATTAAATTTCCCTTCCATTAGTTTGGTTCGCTCCGGATACACATTTTTAAAAAGTTCATATTTTTGTCGTTTCTCGTTTTTTAGATACAGGAGAAATCAGTTCGAGCGGGGTGTAACATTTGTAAAACCCATTAAACTTGAATCAACGTAGAAACATGTCCATGGCCTAAATATTATTTATTAATGTAAATATTCACATGGAAATAAATGTTTTAGAGTATTTGAATATTAAATTTCGAATGGACCGCTTCTTTTAATTCAACATATTATTACAATGATGCAGTTAATGTTCAATAACCCAAATTTATTTTTCATCTTTAGAATGCGATAAAATCAATACTTGCAACCCGCGAATATATTGCATTTTATTTTTCCCCAAATCCACATAATTTATTTTTAAAAAAAGGAGAAAACAAACGATTGTTCCAACTACAAAATTTATTTCGAAAAATTTTTATTCGCCAAAAAGAAAACGCAGAAAACATGTGCTGACTGGTTTGACTTACGTAAGTATATTATCGAGAAAAAAGTTACTTTAGATTAAAAAAGTACTGAAATATAAGTATCATTTTTTAAATTTAATCCTAATATTAGTCATGCATTTTTAATTAAATTTTTCACGGGTTTATAATTTATTCAGCGTCGGGAATCGATTTGTGCAATACTATTCCCGGATAACTTTTATGAAAAAATCGATCATTGAAAATGTATTCTAAACATTGGCGCATATTTAAATCAAATAAACAATGTACGAAATTTTCCATACATGACACAATGTATTCTTTTACCCTTTTTTTAAATGCGTTGATACAACTTTTTAGAAACTTGCAACAATTTTGAGTACATTTATTTGTAACGAAACTGTCGCTCGGTTTCGCTGCTGTAGAATGGTCTACGCGCGCGCAGATACCTCATTGCCTGGCAGAGCTCTGGAATCAGCGATTCAGTTACGGCACCGCGTCTTTAGTACGCGAAGAGCTCGGAACTGATCATAGCATTCGTTCGCAGCTCAAGAGAAATGAGTAATATAAAACGTGTAATGGCAAATTAATTACCTCAATATCCAAATAAACATATTTTATAGTGATGCGATGGAAACTAAACATGTGAAACTACTTATAAATGCAACTTTCTAAGATTATTAATCTTATGATTTTTAAAACTTTTGAAGTTGAATTTTCAACGAATAAACCGGCATTGAGTTCGAGAATTAAAATCATCACTTTTATTTCATTCGAGTTATAAATGCAGTTGACAAAAGTAGTCTTTAGACTGTTGTTTTCAGTAATTAAATTGAATATTTTTCATTTGGCTACCGCAGAATGGATGTCACATCTCTCGTGCCAGCGGGGCTGCAATCGTACCAATCAAATTGTAACATACCTCCGGGTTACAACAAATTATCGGAAAATTTACGAAGGTACACCCCAACGGCGGTGCAGTGCGCGATTTTTTGCGGCGGTTCAAAATGCAAGTACGAAAACGCCAAAGCTTGGCCACCTGCTCACATGGCGATACGTCACATTTTTTCCCACTGGTAAGAGTCTTAAACCAAAAAAGATTTTCAAATTTTCCAAAACGTAAATTCGAGTTACAAAGAATTTGTTAATGCAAAATGTCTTTATGACTGAAAGAAATGAAAGAAAAAATTTGTTTAGGGTAACCGACGACGTGCTCGCGATGGCGAGACCGAGCACAGCGCAAATTGTACAAATGAATGTAATAGAGCAGTTTCGAGAATGGAGCATAAAAACAATAATAAACCTGCAAACTTCGGGAGAACATGCGAGCTGCGGCGGCCCATTAGAAAAAAGCGGCTTCACTTACGATCCGAACATTTTCATGAAAAATGACAGTAAGTACACCAGCACGTTCTAAAAGAAAAAAGGAAATACTTCAACTCCCAACTCTGCACTTAAAAGCGTTTTCTTCTTTCGCAACATTGATCAAACTTGGGTGTCGTAAAATTTCCTGTTATAAATAGAAAGTTTTGCAGCGATTTGTTGAGAGTATTTAGAATATTTTATTACGAAATTAACTGCCACAGGGAACCTTCCGATAAAGCGGTAAAGGTGAACTTCTGCTGTCCTTGGAATAGATAAACTCCCAGATTTACGTGAAACTAAATTCAGCCCCTTATAAAGCGCCTCAGATCGAAGAAGTTTAGCGAAACATGCGATGTCGTATAACTACACCGGGTGTTCTATAACGTATCATTTGAAGAAACGGCATTTCTTCTCAGCAAAAGATTCATTTCCCAGCACTTCGATCGCGATATTGACATTTTATTTTATTCTTTATCCTACAGCCTATAAAATTGCAAAATTGTACCTCGATAAAACTAAAAAGTTTCGTGTCCTTTGCAGTTTACTACTACAATTTCACGTGGAAAGATTACGGCAACGCCACGACGGAAAAACTGTTGGACATGGTTAAAGTCGTCGCGTTTGCCGTTCAGGAAGGAAGGGTCGCGATCCACTGTCACGCCGGTAAATAAAGTTGAGCTAATGAATTTACATTTTTTCATCAAACGGATCGAATTAGCAAACGCGTTGATGAGGCAAAGATGGATTTTGCCGAAGTCACGCGACGCAAAGGCGACTAACGTGCTGCAAGTGGTGAAACCGAAGCAACGATAAAGATCGTAATTACCTTAGTCGCATAAATTTTATTCATAATCACAGGGGTCGTTGAACTTTGCGAACCCTCGAGCTAAGAATAAAGAAGAAATGCAATGGTGAAACATGTAAAGTCCCTGAAAATCGAAGCACGAAAATTCGGTAATTGATCATCGATGACGGTAATAAATAGCAAACACGCAAGCACGATTGATTATTCCGTGACGTCGGCGATTACCGTGTAAACTCCTTTAATTGGATTCGAAATTATTCGATGATAGAACTTTCGCCGAGTTCTTATCTCGTGTACGATCAAACGAGTGGCTCGTCACGACAGTTTTTAATTATAAATTAGGCCAAACAATGCAAATTGCGCATCATCGATCGTTGTTTCGCGATACAGTTCAGACTTTGTATCTTGAAACAGACTACTCCCTTTATTTTAGGCCTCGGAAGAACGGGCGTGTTGATAGCGTGTTACCTCATTTACAACTTGAGGGTCAGGGCAAGCGACGCGATAAGGTTCGTTCGTATCAAAAGGCCGTCAGCCGTACAAACCCGTTGCCAGATCCTGTGCGTCCAGGAATTCGAGCATTTCGTGCTTCCACAGTTCTTCGTTTATCCAACTTCTATGAATAAAAGACTCTGCGATCTCCAATCGTATTTAAAACGGCAGCAAACGGTTTTCCACGGATACGAACAACGCACCTTCAAGTACATTCCCAAGGTACTTGAAAAGTTGGGGAAAAGAGAAAAACGGCGAATCTGTTTCGAGTATTTTCCAGCTCGTCTTTGTCATTTGCGAGAGGATACTGCAGCTCTGCGATTGCCGCGAAGACAATTCACCGGCGGAAATCGTTTTCGACGTTTCGAACGTTCCGTTCACCCGAAGATTTGTCATTAATTTGCTTGGAAGTTTGACTGATAAAGACTTGGCCCTGCGATACTCCCAATCTTGGACGGACTCTTTGACTTCTTCGTCGCTTTGTTCTTTAAGTACGTTGTTTTTACAGCAGCAATTTATACGGTTCGTGCAATTTTCCATTTTTCGCAGCTTCCGCAAAAACCGACCAAGTTTCGTCCAAGGACACTTTGGAGAACGAGAACTCGTATGAAATATTTTGCGAGTCTCCGGACGCTCCTTCCTGCTCCTCCAACTTTCAAAGTACAAAGTTTTCGAATATTTCTTTGCGAGGCTTCTTTGTTTTCATCCGAAATACATTTATTCTGAAAATTGTCAGTTTTAGACGACAACGCGATCGACGAAGTTCTGGCCGATGGAATCGTGGAGCAGGACTTGCAAGACAATAATTGCTACAAGGAAATGCAGTCGAGTATCGATTTGAAAAACGCCGCGGAGAGCGAGGCGTTCCGTGTGGTAGAAGCCGACGAAGTTATAAAAGCGCTGCTGTACAACGATTTGACGTTGCCCCCGGATGTTAAGAAACGAATCCAGAACTACCAGGTTAATGTTGTTGGTGACCGTGAAAGCGCCTTGTAAATATTTACGAGTTCGATGGTAATGCGGTTTCACAGCGAAAGGTCATAGTGCACTTTCAAGATCCCAGTAAAGATTACGAGGTGAAAAGGTCAAAACGTTCCAGGTGGATTTGAATATTCGTTCGACGACTTGGCAACGGCTGGAACTGGAGACGGATATCGGCATTCTCGCGGGTCTTTTGTACGAGTGGCTGGAAACCCTGGAAACGCCGATCCTGAACGTCGAAGATCTGTGTCACATCGTCGTCAGGAGCTCGGACACGAAAAAGTGCCTGCAGAAATTGGAACCGTGCGTAGGTTACACGCTCGAGTACTTGCTGAGGTTCATTTCCCGCTTGAGGCCGATGACGATGAGTAACCAGAACGCGCTGATTAAAAGGTTCATGGCGTCGGTCACGCAGCAGAAAGTTTGGACGAACCGCGCTTTCTTTCCGACAGGTAGTTTTCGTCTAACGTTCTGAAACTCGAAAAATTAATAGAATGAATTTTTCTTTCAGGTAAACAGTTTCAAAAGTTGCGGTTTGGAACGATGAACAAGTTGATAGAGTTTCTCACGGGGTTTATGAATCTGATCGAGGAAACGAATACGAAGAGTCTAGAACGGTCGACTTCGAGATGGTCGATGTACCCAAATGAAGAATCGAAGGAGCAGAAATTGGACGATTGAGACTACATAGCCCAAGACTTTGACCTCGTTTTTATGAAGATTCTCATGGGCTTTCTCTTACTGTCTTTCAAATTCCATTTATTAAATGCTACTATCATTTTGATCTTGAAATTTTATTGTGCCCATGTTTCGTGAATATTTGAATATGTGAGAGATGCAATAAAAGTAACAGTTGAAAAGTCTGATCCAAAGAAAATTTAAATCTACATCTTTGCAATGACATTTGCAAATTTTTTACTTTCGCATAAAGATGTAGAACGCACGGTCAGTTAAAGTATAACTTGAATTAATGTCAGTATTGTCGCAGATTTCCTCTTCGAATGGGAAGCTGAATTCTGCTTGGCGGCGTGATCGAAATGTCCAGATAATCTCCTATCGTGAACCTATCAAAAAAATTACAAAATCATGGAAAACGTTATTTTATAAAAATGTCAGATGCAAAAGAGCGTCATTACCTCGCCTGCGCAAGCGTTTTGTTGTCATCCGCGCCTTTTTGCCCGCAGCACGTGACGCCAATTTCACGCATTCGATAACCAGAGTTACGAACTTCTGGGGTGACTAGAGAAAAATCAAAGTACGTTCCCTTGCTTCGAGCGTCTGGATTGACTTCTTTTACAAGCCCAGTTATTTCACGGAGAGTCGCATCCATCCTAAAAATTATCAATGTTTTGTTAAATTGTGATAAAATCCTTTTTTTTTCAATGTAGGTTTTGATAATTTTGTTCAATTGATTAATGAACTTGAAATTCATTTTTTTCAAGGATCACAATTTTTTGATAACTTACCAGGTATAAATTTGTAACTCGTTGGATGGTACATTGCCTCTGGTGTATTCCATGATATTGTGGTGACGGCCGGTATTGCAAAATACTCGTAAAAGCAGCGGACATGTCTAAAAACATTAAATGTGAATTTAATTATTTCATATTCTCGTCAATTTATGCGATAAACAAGGCATGCTCAAAATGTGCCATGCAGAATTGCGAAAAAGTGAAACTCGAAACCACTAAAAAAACATAAACATTCTCAACACAAGAATAACGGATAATCGTAAAAACATCACAGAACATTGACCGATGTGACAAATTAGGTTATGTTCATTGTCAGTACGTAATTTCTGCGAGAATTGTTTTTCATTCTAAAAAAATAATATGCACATGTTTGAAACGTTAATAGGAACAACAATTAATACTTTTTCTCTGTCGACCGGCTTTTCTGGCAGTTGTTTTTCGTCTACAACCATTGACTCGACCACTGACGCCATATTCATGATTGATTAGAAAATGTAGGTATACTGAAGTGTACTGAAGATCGGCACGAGCCGGTGAGAGTGTTGGTTTGCGCGGTTTGCGCGCGCATTCAAAAAGGAATCACTTGAAGTCATCGGGATATCGAGATTTATCGAATCGAAATGTATCGTGATCGTGAAATAACTTACTTTGAATTGTTGATGTTTTTATCTACGAAAGAAAGACTTTAATAATAAGATAGGAAAATAATAATAATAAGATAGGATATATCGTGTAAAAACGTGTGGATATCGGAGCGATAACACAGCGATAACATGCGATTTATCCCAACATACCACCTCTTATCCACTTGTTATCCACAGCAAGTACGAATTTTCATTATATTCCATACGAATATTCAAATTTAGTTTTTCATATTTTATTACATGCCACATGCATCAAATTTTTTTGAATCAAAGTGTGTATAATGATTCGTGAATCATTATTTCCCGAGTTGGAGTAACGAGAAATAATGGTTGCTCCAACTTTCAATATCTGGTTATAGCAGACTTTGAGTATCTAGTTAATGATCAATACAATTATTAATTCGACGAGATCATTAAGATGAATAGTAGAACGCCACAGTTTTCCACTGTTTAATTTGACGATTGGTTTAATTGTATATGATGCATTTCTAATACGCGTGTAATACTCTCTTTCTCCCTTCATTTCGTTGTATTCTGTTGACACAATCATGACTTACATTGTTTCTTAGTTTCGTTAGTAGTAGATATAAGACTTTACTTGGTGTACATCGCCGTGTTTGACGTGTTAAGCCTTCGTGATTAACGAATATTTCCTGCTTCTAATACTTGACGTGATGCTTTTATCAAAATATAACTGTAAAAAACGTAACGTGGGAAATTGTCGTTGGTGAGTTCAATTCTTTCTACTTTGTTGTTTTTTTTATTAAAGCAGTGATTTTCGTACATACTCTCTAAACCTGAATCAGTGAAATAGTCACTAATTATATCAGTGAAAATATATCAACTGATGCATCAGTGCCCTGCTTTGATTTCACTGAGGAATCAGTGAACGCACCAAGTGACAAGACGCGCGCAAAAAAATCGTTAACGCGTTTTGGTAATTGCAAGTGCTCTTTGCAATCAGGTATCATCATCAGCAGAATCGAAAGTATTCCGTTCTCCCAGGCTTCTGCGTTGAGATTCTTAGTTACCTTCGTACTCAAGTTTCAACGAGTACTTGCTGCGTTATATGGTGATTATTTCTTGCGATCAAATTGGTAAGTCATTATAAC
>JABFQM010000383.1:0-37433 GCA_022816865.1 Zelostemma sp. ZL-2020 | reverse complement strand
GAGCACAATTAGAGAGCGAGTTACTGCCTCAACATTGCCAATATTCAAGCTCTCTAGTTTGCATCGTAATGACTCCATGTCTTGTCCACCGTCAATGTACAGTTGAGATAGCTCTTTTATGTTAAAGGGCGTGGGTAGTACTCCTGGGGTAGACTACTTTATAGTCATGCGTGTATCGTGACATGAATGCGCATCGCAAGCAGTGATGCTTGCCTAACCGATAAACTCAAGGTTATCTCATCGCTGTACTGCTTGCACGCGTTATTATCGGTTTCGAAGGTTAACTTCCATGGATGGATGTAATGGATTTCTTCTGTAGCTCCTTCTTTGTGGACCACTTTCAGCTTTTATGTCTTGTCTTTAGCCCTTGGGTCATTGGCCTTCACTTGGCGAGATTGGGGACCAATCTCGTAACACTCCTTAGTACAGAATGCAAGAGCATGTGACTTGGTGTTTAATTCCAATGGTTTGCTGGAATCTTTGATGTGGTGTCAAAACTTTTCTATTCTCTTCAGGTCAAACTCTTGTGCTTGTTGAGTCTCGGAGAAGTCTCATGATTATATGTCAGTGAGAACAATAGTGTCCTTTACCTATTTTGGGAGGTCATACCCATGCTAGGTGCCAAATTACATTGTTCTTTCTGTTGTTTTTTTTCCTGAGGACTGCGATAAAGTCCTCTTTTTCTTCTTCCACATTTTCGGCTTCCGTTATATTTTCCTGCGGGTCGACCAGCATGTCGTCTATTGAGTCGTTTTGGTTAGAGAGGGCATAAATCAATAGTAGGCTTTAAATTAATAGCCAATATATCTCTGTCAATTTATTTCTGGAGGGAAGGATGAAGGAAAAGTTGTTGAACAGAAAGCTCGATAGAATTGTATTGCGGTGGATGGTAAATGGTAGGCTGTTGTGACATCAATTGCATGTCGAATTGTAACGGCGCTGATGGCTGCATCTTCATCAGGTTGTAATAGTGTATCTCTTCCGAAGGCTTCCACATTCGATTTGATAAATTCGACTTAATAATCGTCATAAAATCTTACTCGCGGCACTTTTTCCATGCGTAAACGTTGGCGAAAATATTAACTTTTCCTTTTTCACTCGGCTCTCACGTCAGAGAACGTCATCGTCCTTTGCTTCCATAATGTTTCACTGATTTTTCATTGAATTGGTAGATTTAAAGCAGTTGGTATATTTGTTTTAGAATTTGCAATAATAGGGTCAGCAGTGTTATGAACATTGGGATAGTAGTACCTTATGTACATAGCGCGGACATCATTGAGTTTGTAGATGCAGAATCTGAAGTATGAGTTCCAGTCTGAATGATGGATAATGGCGTTATTTTTTGAGATCGTCGATCCATAATAAAAAATAGCGATTTGATATCCAAAGGGGATTCAAGTATAATCAATTTCGCCCGGGTGAAAATATTGAAATTTTTCACTGTAGTCGACAACACGCTGCCAGCTAGCCGATGACAGTTAATTTTAAGAAGCTACAGCACGTCGACAAAAAGCCCGGTTACGAGACATAAAGCCGACAATAGGACTATGACAATAAAATTTGGACGTGTTGTCGGCCTGTTGTCGACCTTTTTGAGATATGCATCTTTCTCTGTCTATATGGTTCGTCTTTCTCTTTTCATTGGAAGCTGAAAGGTGATTAATAATTCGAATAATGCATATAATTGAAAATTGTGAAAAATTATATTTTTTAATCATTACAGAACTATTTACAGAATGTAACAACTACAGATTTTGGTATGTCAAAAGATGATTTTGTTCTTCAATAGGATGGGATGGGATGGCAGAGGGAGTATTGACATTGTTGAATAGCTGAGGATTGAAATATGGTTGATTTGGAGGGTAAGGCTGGTAATTAGGATGATAATTCTGAGGGGGATACTGATACTGATTGTAGTGGAAGAAGGCTGGATAGCTAGAAAGATAAGGATCAGGATGTTGTGGTGGTGCTGCTGCGGTGGCTGCTGAAGTTCCTTGCTCGATGTAATTTTCTTTTTTCAAAATCTTCGTTCTTCCGAGTTTTATTGTCTGGGAATAAATGTATGTTTTTATTACTCTTCAAATATTTCGAAAAAATTTAGATGATTTCCCGAAAAACTGTTCAAAAATTAGTAAACATTCGAAGTTTATTGATATATCAATTCAAAATTGACATTTAACACTCGAGATTAGGGGGTCACGGTTCAACTTCTTGTTTTTTGTTATGTACTGTTTGGTCTGGCAATTGACCATTTGAGCTCTCATCACTTAGAACTTGGGTTTACAGGTTTATTTAATATTTGAGCTTGGAATATGTTTAAAATACAAACCTACTTCACAGCTCGGTTGCGGAGTACTCTGCCTCCTTGTTCCGGTAGTATAACTGCCTGGTTAGGGCTCGCATTGAAAGCTGCCAGTCGTCTTAATTCGGTCCTGGAAAATATACAAAAGAAAGATTATTTTAAATACATTTAAAGTATGAAAGAAGTAGTGAAAGATAACTTATGGTACTTGTTTTCGCTCCTCTGTTTGGAATAGCAGAGCAGTAATCATGCCCTGAGGAGGTCATGATTCAACTTCTTGTTTTTGGATATGTACTGCTTCGTCTGCCTGTTTACCATTTGAGCTCTCATCACTTGGACCTTGAGTTTGCAGGTAGCAGTAATCATTCCTTGAGGGAGTCATGGTTCCACTTCTTGTTTTTTGTCATGTACTGCTTAGTCTGGCGATTGACCATTTGAGCTCTCATCACTTGGAACTTGAGTTTACAGGTAGCAGTAATCATGCCCTGAGGAGGTCATGGTTCAACTTCTTGTTTTTTGCTATGTATTGCTTTATCTGCCTGTCGACCATTTAAGCTATCATCACTTGGACCTGGAGTTTACAGGTAGCAGTTATCATGCCCTGAGGGGGTCATGATTCAACTTCTTGTTTCTTGATATGTACTGTTTCGTTTGTCGGTTGACCATTTGTGATCTTATCACTTAGACCTTGAGATTACGGGTAGCAGTAATCTGAGGAAATCATGGTTCAACTTCTTGTTTTTTGCTGTGTACTGCTTCGTCTGCCTGTTTACCATTTGAGCTCTCATCACTTGGACCTTGAGTTTACAGGTACGACTCGAATCTGCTCTCCATTAACCACTGACACCACCTCAATTGATCCGCTCAACATGATTAGACCAGACAAAGACTCGGTGGGAAAAATCACCTCACCAACTATACCGACTTGTCGACGCTCGAACAGATACACTGAATGGTCGCTGACTATGATCCTCTGACCATAATAGTTGTCGGTACATACGGACCGCATTCGAGCGGCCTTCGAATCATTCAAACGCTCATCGAGCATACTAGGCTTAACTTCCAACATATATGATTCCTTGAGGGGGTCATGGTTTCACTTCTTGTTTTTTGTGATGTACTGTTTGGTCTGCCTATTCACCATTTGAGCTCTCATCACTTGGACCTTGAGTTTACAGGTAGCACTGGTAGCAGTAATCATGCCCTGAGGAGGTCATGGTTCAACTTCTTGTTTTTCGCTATGTACTGTTTGGTTTGCCTGTTTACCATTCGAGCTCTCGTCACTTAGACCTTGAGATTACGGGTAGGAGTAATCATGCCCTAGGGAGGTCATGGTTCAATGCTTTGTTTTTTGACATGTATTGTTTAGTTTGTCTATTGACCATCTGTGCTCTCATTACTTCGTCCTTGAGATTACGGGTAGCAGTAATCATGCATGCAGTGGCAGAAACACTGTCGGACCACGTTAAATGATGACCGACGCTCTGAGCGCTGCAATTGATTATCATTAAAACGCGGCACCGAGAAATTTTCAATTTCTTGGCAATTTTGGGCACGTTGTCCTTGAAAACACAGCTACATCTAAGGGCGCGAGTAGTACGACTGGGGTAGACTACTTTATAGCCATGCGTGCATCGTGACATGAATGTGCATCGCAAGCAGCGATGCTTGCCTAACCGATAAACTCATGGTTGTCTCATGGCTGTACTGCTTGTACGCATTATTATCGGTTTTGAAGGTCAACTCCCATGGATGGATGTAATGGATTTCTTCTGTAGCTCCTTCTTTGTGGACCACTTTCGGCTTCCATGTCTTGCCTTTAGCCCTTGGGTCATTGGCCTTTATTTGGCGAGATTGGACAACAATCTTGTATAACGCCTTAGTACAGAATGCAACAGCATGTGACTTGGTGTTTAATTCCAATGGTTTGCTGGAATCTTTGATGTGGTGTCAAAACTTTTCAATTCTCTGCAGGTCAAACTCTTGTGCTTGTTGAGTCTCGGAGAAGTCCCATGGTGATATGGTAGTGAGAACAATAGTGTCCTTCACCTATTATGGGAGGTCATGCCCATGTTGGGTGCCAAATTACATTGTTCTATCTATTGTTTTTTTCCCTGAGGACTGCAATGAAGTTTTCTTCTTCTTCCACATTTTCGGCTTCCGTTATATTTTCCTGAGGGTAACGGCGCTGATGGCTGCATCTTCATTAGTTCTGAGTAATGAGTCTCCTCGTATGTTTTCCATAAGTTCGACGTCATACTCGTCGAGTGATTAATTCTTAGCAATTGGTCAATTCTTTTCAGAACTTGCAATAATAGGGTCATCGGGCTGTATATTCTTTAATTCTGAATAGTGTACCTCTTCGAATGGTTTCCATAATTGATTGGATAATTTCGACGTCATATTCGTCGAGTAATTAATTCCTAGCAATTGGTAAATTCTTTTTAGAATTTGCAATAATAGGGTCAGCAAGCTGCATCTTTATCATGTGGGAATAGTGTATCTCTTCGAAAGACTTCCATAATTGATCGGACAGATGAGATGTAATAGTCTTCATGTGATCTGTGGTCAGTAGCTGGTAAATTCTTTTCAGAATTCGTAATAATAGGATTAGCAGCGTTATGAACATTGAAATAGTAGTACCTTATGTAGGTAGCGCGGACATCATTGAGTTCATAAATGCAGATTTTGAAGTAGGAGTTTCATTGGAAATGATGGATAATGGCGTTATTTTCTGGGATCGTCGATCCACAATAAGAAATGGCAATATTATATCCAAAGGGGATTGGAGTACAATTAATTCCGGTGACGATCGACGTTAATGCGTCTTGGTATTTACTTCACAAATGGACTGAAAGGTAACTTGAGGAACATCTAAATAAATTCACAATCAAAAAATATTTTCGAATGTGGGTTGTAGTTTCGAAGATTTGAGTGAATTATATAAGGCCAGCACATGTTTGATTGCACACATGAAATTTTACCGCTTATAAACACTAAATTAATTTACAGCTGACTTCAAAGCTACGTCGCTATTCGTAAGTTGCAGCGGAGGACGAAAGTAAATACTTGTAATCGAATGTCTTGAAATAGGGAATACTCCGAGAAAGAGCTCGAAATACTTTGAAAATACGCACCTACTGGCAGTGGCTTACATATTATACTTGCCAACAAATAATTAATATAATAATGTAAAAATGTACATACAAAGTTTTAGTTTGGAAAAAGCTCGATGTGTTGTACTTGACAACCAGTGATGAAAAAATGTATATGTGTACAAAGCTTTCTTGACATTACAATGCTATAATTTAGAAAATTACGTGTACAAAATGAACTGTGGTTTTTCTACCCAGCAGAATTTGAAGTCAGATCTGATCTTGAACTTTTACTGGTTTTTCGTCGTCATTAATTATTTTAAGTATCTGAGAATCTTTGCACTCGGAGAAGAGTTTTTTTAGCACAGCAAAATGTTTTGTTGAATGTTTTTTTAAACAAAATTCTTTCTCCGAGTGCATTATTTTCAGAACATGTCAAGAAGCTGAATCTTATGAAATTTCTTTTGTATGAATGCGTCCATTTAATGTTTGAAATCTTCGAATTTCTAGATTAATTTTCTACGAACAAATAATTGTATAAGTGAAATTTCTGTTTTATATTTTTGTTACATCGTAAACAATTGTACACTTGTCTCAACGATTTTGTAAATCTCTCGATCCCGAGAATCCGGGAAAACATACACGTTTAATTCTTATTAATTAGGTAGAACGCTTTAATTACATGGTATGTTGTATGATACATTTTTCCGTTTTTCTTTTTTGCAATGTTGTTAGACTCATTCGTAGTATCTTAGTGTTACGAGAATATTAGCTAATGGAATTAGGACATAAAAATGTGCGTGCGTGTGTGAGCGATGATTAGAGCGTTGAAATTGTGATTTGTAGCGGAGAAAAATGTTGAACGTTTTACAAAGAAAATATAACGCCAGCAATCAAACATGTTAGGAGACTGAAAAAACTTGTTTATTATGTGAATAAAAAATACAAAATTATTCGAGAAAATACATGTTTATTCCTTTCCTAGAATTATTTTCGGATACAAGTCCATCCCGGATTCTGATAACATTTTATATTTACAGTGAATAGAATTTTCTAACGATTTACGTCGAGAATTTATTTTTGCTACAACTAATGGCTATAAATAAAACAGTATCCCGAGTATTAAAAAAATTATTATCTACAAACATATATTCATTAAACTTAATCTGATGATTCATTGTAAGATATGCAATTTCTTTTTTGATCTACTTGTAAATTGTAAATAAATATGTAATTTTTTGTACATTCCATTCTGCCAATTGCGAAGATGAATTCCAATTTGTCTTTCACTTTTGAAAAATTATCAGTGATTTAAAGTTGTTTTATAAATACAAAATACAATAAATCGACGAGACAACACAATTGCAATGCAAATAATTGTACTGATGCAGCGTTTTTTAGTCTCTGAAAAACTACAGAAATTATTTACACTGACAATGTTGCTATTAAAACAATTCTTTATCTTCTTTCATATTTCTCTCGACGTTACACAAAAGTGACATAATCCATCTATCATGTACAATGTTACAAAACAAAAGAGGACATTCAAGAATCGTAAATTAATTTCTGATTAAAGTTCGTAATTAATTTCGATTTGCATCCTAATGTCCATTGCGACGAACGCAGCGACTATGAGTACTGGCAATCGCAGACGTGATTTCCAGCCAAGGTGAAGCATGAAGATGAGGGCGCGGTGAAGTCTGCCTCCGTTACCCAGGAAAATTTCAGCTGTCATCTTTAGCATATCCGGCGGTCATCTACGGTAACTATAAAAAATTCGAACAAATCAAGCTCATATTCGTTGTTTTCGATTCGTCAAAATCGTAATAATTTTCGTAAGTATCGACTATTTTTTTTTTTTTTCGAAAAAAGTTGAAACAAGTTTACGAATTCGGCATGCAATCAGTCGACGAAAAGTGAATTTAGTAACATTCCCGCAAACGTGCAGCTTTATTATTATTATTCCGAAGAAACGACGCATTTATTTACCAACTGGAGTGTTTCCTCGATGTTTTTAAATGCAGTTTGACAGCTCCTCCTGACACGTCAATAACGCAATTCTGGTCTTATGTCGCGATACTAAACATGTGCATCGTCAAAAACCTCGATGTTTTCACCTCAGCCAAAATTGTAACATTAAATCAATCGATAAAAGCGTGACTAACGGGAATTATTTGGAGGAATGTTTATTTTTGGTAACAATTCGTCCGCACTCCGGACAACTCGGGCCAGCGAGAAACACGTACGAGATCACACGCACGCACACTTGACACTTTACCCATTCACACATATACATTTTTTTGTTTACCGAGTCATCATTTTCGTTCTAAACGTCCCTACCGGTACATGACTCTGTCCTTTTTTAACAGCCGCTGAAAAACAGGAGAGAAAATCCACTGCAATTGCAACTTTGATAAATAAATCGACAAATTAGTATTCGCGTATTTATTGTCATTGCAATTTCCAACACGATCATTTGAATTTCACGGGGTTCGCGAGTAAAGGGAGAGGAAAAAGTGATCGAAAAAAGGTGGCAGCACGTGTCGGGAAAAATTCCCAGTTCGCTGACCGTGTTCCCGTTTTTCAGAGAAACGTGGAAACGAAACTTCTGAACCTCCTTCGAAAGCAGATCTATTGTGACGTCACGGTAACGTCATGGTAGCCTAGTTGGGTTAGGTTTTAACGCTGAAAATTGTAACGAAAAATTTTTTGTTTTGACCATTAATGTTTTCCCCCTTGCGCTCATCGAATTAAACAAAGCCAAGAGACCGGTCAAGTGTGAACAATAGTCTCGTTTCGCGCACCAAACGATCGCGAAGCTACGCGTTTCGTCGTATATGAGATTCTAAACGGAAAATGAGTCGACATGATGGTACGTATTCTGTCCTTAACAAGGAAAAAGCGTAAAAATTCCGTTTTGGGAAAATCGCGGTGCCCCCGCCCCCCGCTGTTTCACGGCGAGATCGTTCGGATCGCTGCGAAATCTATTTTCGTCCTCATCGAACAGTTGCAATATTTTTCCCAAATCATTCTCATTTCTAAAATACATTATCCGTAGGTCTTCTAATGTCAAGAGCCCAGATGGCAGCACTCCATGAAATTTACTGCTAATTTCTATCAAATTTCGCCCTATTTCGCAGCGATTCCCTCGTTTTCGCCACGAAAAATGTTAATCCCCGTCTCCTGCTCCTGTCGATGCTTGCAAAGTCCCGTTCGCCTTTTATCCGTCAGCTGTCAAATAGTTCGATCAGCTGACCTCTGCCTTGCTTCTTTGCTTTCCTTTCCCTCTACATATAACGCGATCTTACCTTGCTAAAACATATTGCCACATTTTTTTTACCCTCAATTTTCAAACTTTATTTATATAACTACCATCGCCCAAACGCGCTCCTCGATTTTGCCGCCTTGACATTTTTCAATGGCTTCGAAGAGGATCTCGGAGCAAAGATCGAGTACATTTTACGCTCGATCATTTTTATTTTATGGTTTTACAAAAATCGGAATTTTTCGTAGCCTTGTTTTTCACGTTAAGAAAGTTTTTAAAACCGCCGATGGAAACGTACATAAGATTGCATTTGCATCGCAGGAATTTCCCATTTTTTCATGCCGATATCATAGTTCGCTGATAACTTTGATTTTACATTTCGAAAAGAGATTTCATTTCAGCGGGAAATAAAAGTCGTGGAATCACGAGCAGTTCTTTTTATTGCATTTTTTGTCACTTCGCAATCATTGATAAATAAAACATTCCAGTCGATTTAACTCGGCATTTCACATTCGACGTTCGTATATTTTTACATAACTTTATCGTATTAAGAAAATGTAATGTCCGATACTCCAGTTGAGTTCCCCAAATTTGTCGAGGCCGATAAAAATCACTATTCAATCGGCAGTAAAAACTCTGCAATTCGCACTTGAAATTGTCGAAAATTTGTAACCGATTACTTGAATCTAGCAACTTGACATTTGTTTAATCGCGTAAAAATTTTTTCAGGGGTAAGCTGTGATTCCTGCATGAAGGGGAATTTTCGTGATCGCAGATACAAATGCCTGGTGTGCTACGACTATGATTTGTGCGCCAGCTGTTACGACGCGGGGGCCAGCACGTCACAACATCTCTCCGATCATCCTATGCAGTGCATACTCACAAGATCTGATTTCGGTAAAGCCATTGACCTTGACACGTAAACCTCGTAAAACGAAACTGCAAATACGAGTACTGAATATTAATAACTTCTCATGCACAGAATTGTACTACGGGGGAGAGGGCGTCAGTGTAGAGCAGCCGCAATCCTTGACCTGCCCTTACTGTACAAGAATGGGACTCACCGAGGCTACCTTGCAAGAACACGTCGCCGCGGATCATCCCGATACACCCACGCAAGTGGTGAGTGTAGAAAGTCTACTCGAAATCGGAGCTTTTTAGCGTCTAATTCAGGGTGGCCACTCGACTGGAAAATCCAGGAAAATGTTAGGGAAAAGAGCGGGTGATCTGGTTTTTTATCTTGAACATTGGAACATTTATTCGCAGGAAAATCATGCTGAAAAGTAGGGGAATGCTTAAAGATCTTTTAATTACTTTCATGCCTGCGTTTCAGGTTTGCCCACTGTGCGCTTGTTTACCCGGTGCGGATCCAAATATGACCATCGATGATCTTGCTGGGCACTTGACGCTAGAGCACCGTAGTGGACCAAGGGACCTGATCTCTTTTCTAGATGAATCAGCTTCCAATAGACACGGCGTTAGACGGATACCGCATCCCTCTTCGCGAACTGTTAACGGTCCAAGAACGCGCAGGTACTTTTCCAAGACAATGTCTTCTTCGAGCATTGATGTAACGTAATTAATAAAACGTTTCTTTTTTCTTTTACAGCAGTAGACACTTTAGTTCGTCCGGGGGGTTGAGTCCGAGTAGTCGAGACAGCATCGATCCTATCGCGGAGTTGCTATCTCAATTGTCTGGGGTTCGCAGACCTGGCGCTGGTACGGGCTCAAACTCATCTGCCCCATCGCAGTTGCAACAATTACAAATGCAGCTGCAACTAGAACGTCAACAGGGACGAGTACGGAAAACTTTGAACAGTGTGCACCAGTAACGAAAGAAGACATATTTTCATACGTTCGTTTATTTGTTGAACAGACAACCAGGCAACAATTGGAGCGATTACCGAGGAGGCAAACACAAGTGATCGGTGCAACGACCGGCAGCGGTGGAACCAGCGGTGGTCACTCGACTACAATGGCCAGTGCCGTGGCCAACAACACAGCAGCCAACAATAATTTAGTCAACTCCACGAACGCGTCAGGATTGTCATCCACGAGCTCACAGAACTGCACGTTCCTCCTTCCAAGGTGCAATTTCTCTGTGCAATTAGATCTAGTTGGAGAAGTGAAAAAATGTCTTATAATTTTGTATTAACGTTTTTAAATTTTGAATCAGATGTATCTCGACTACGCTCTCGGAAGTACAGCTACAGAGCATTGAGCAAGAGAGCGCGAACAGGAGCCTCTTCGCCAGGGAACTCGTGGTCAGCACGCTGTCACAAGCATTGCCGGAATTGATGCAGCAACTCGAGACTGTCGAGACGGCGACGTTGCCAAGCACGACGAACGCTTTGACGAGTCCTGAAGTTGTGAGCGCTAATCCGCCTGCCGTTCCGACGAAAAAACTCAACTCAAGCCAAGAAACGAAGAGAGAACAACAAAGTACTTGCAAGCACACAGTGCAGCAACAACCGCAATCACAGCAGCAACAGCCGCCATACGTTGTTCAAGCGGCGACCGGTAGCATTGTTGGGGCATCTGTCCAAAGTCAAGGTTTGCCTCCGAATCCAGGTGGCATCACAGCGCAAACCGCGCCGATAAATCCAAGTCTAATGCACAGTGTTATACCTCAATCTATGGTTAGTTTTTATCATCATTTAAGTGTATAGAGTACAATAATTGATTGTTTTGAGAAGTTATGGAAAATGATGATGCCGTTGATTGATTTTTGGGGTGATTTTACAGGTATTGCAGCAACCACTGCCGCCACCACCAGTAAGAAACACAGGAACTGGAACGATCCGAGAACCGATAGCAGCTCAGGCACCTGCTTACCTCAGAGGCGGAGTTGGTCCCGTGAACGTGACGGGACCGTCACGCAGAAAACCTGTGAGAGCCGTGGACGGGCGAAATCAGTCGACAGAACCACCACCACCGCACTAACCTCTTCTAAAATTGTAACAAGACCCAAAACAGACCCTCCCCCTGCAGACCCTCTAGCACTAGTCCTAGCACTGTTTAGAACACTTCATGATTATTGTTATTATTATCATAACTATTCAATTGATGATTATTTGAAAATTTTACTTCTGCTAATTTTTCTTTTCTGTCTAGCAAAGATACAAAAGTCCATCTACGAATCGAACGCGATGCACGTCATTCAGACTTGTTTGGTATAATTTATTTTGAAAGGATGCGTTTAGTATCGAATCTTGCCGTGCGATTTTCCACGTTTTTCGCTTTGTGACAAGAATTAAAATTAATTCTCTTTTCATATCTTTTTGCTCTAGTCAAAAATTCAAAGATTCTCGATTAAATTGAATTCAAGCGTTGGATCCTGTGAACCATTCGATTCGTAGGGAGATTTTTTGTTCCTTTAGGCAAGTTTAATCCCAGAGAAATTCAATGCTATTAAGAAAACCAGCCGCCCCCTTCGTTGCTCCCACGCGACTTCTCTTTCAGCGGTTTCGAAATTAGAAACACTTGCTTTGTGTTGGTCACTCGAATCTTGTAAAATTTGCGTTTCGGAACATTTATGCAAATATTTCGTGTCGAAATGTATTGATACTCTCGACGGAATTTTACATCGGCTTTATTTGTACATAATGTTTTACAATCTTTGTCTTTATTACATGATCTTATTTGTCAAATACAACTTTTAACAAAATGTTTCCGAACAACGCGCACCGCAGTTGTTTCTTACGAAAAACTGATTTGCGATAGGCACATTCTTTTGCGAGGCGTAAAAGCGAGGCGCCGATTGGTTTGTTCTTCGATAAGAAGCAGTTAACACGATTAATAAAACGAGTCGTTTTCAATAATCGCAACTTTTTTTTTTTTTCTTCAGAACGAAATTGAATGCAGCGTGGTGTTGGCGATCAGTGAGCATAGTTCCAAAATTAAAATTCGTGAGTCCCAGCACTTTCTCTCTTCTTCCTCGACACGAAAGTCCGCCCCTGCACCCGCATTTCACAAAACCGAACAACGTAAATCCAAGCATCGCCGGCAATTTTGTCTGTATAAGAAGCAACAGGTAAGGTCGTCATAAACGCGTTTCATATGCTACATGTAACCGGACGCCCGACAGGAAATTTATTGTACTTTAATTAGTAATAATAATAATGTAAGCTATTATTATTACAAGAAACAAAAATAGGGAAAAGAAAAATTGTAAAAATAAGTTAAATGCTTTCTTTGAGGACACCCCAAATGGACATTTCGTTTTTGTTTTGTTTTTTGTTTTCCGTTATACCCGCTCTACTTTACTCGACATTTTTCTCTACTGTATAGATGTACATACGTAAATGAAGTCTATTATACGCAGACTAATGTGTCTTTGATAAATCATTAATGTCGATCAGGCGGATTGCGAAAGAGGTGGAAGAGAGAGAACCGTTTTCAACAGCGCATGAATAACTTTTTTTTTACAAAGTTCGAAACTCCTTGTTTCGTTATCTAATATAAACATTTCTGAATTCGTATGGATAAATAAATAAAAATAACTTAATAAAGTTGATAAATTTCGATTGTTGTTCTTTCGACGTTTCTCGATAAATAAAACAACGTCACGGCTTCGGTAACCTCGGCCTGTCAATCGTTCGGATACCGCGTTACGAAAATTATAGACATGTACGAACAATCGATCGACCAATTTTTTATCATGTAAATTCATCGCGCCAAAGTATTCAAACAGTATTCGCGCCATTGGCCCAGAACGTGTGAAATAATGTGCGATCAGAATTCGAATTATAGCTGTCCTTGCGGTTGCGATGCTCCGGCGACTTTAAAAACCCTCGATTCTCTTCACGAGCCTTGCTGTTGCTGCGATTACAATCCCTTCGATGACGATTCTCCGGAGCTGGAAATTCGCGACCTACAATTCGCCGTGAAGAAGCTCAAGATGATGCGATGCCAGATGAAAAAGTGGTACATGGAACGCGTGGAAGCGGACAGTCAAATTCTGTCTCTGAAAAAAGCTCTTCAGTCCTACGGTAATTTCTTCGGGCTGATTTTGACGTTAATCCAGAGAAATTTTCCTCGATATTCCATAAAGTGTAGACGTTCTCGGAGAATTTCTCTGGACGGCAATATCGATAGGCAAATGAAGCGGAAAATAGACCTCGTGGCGAAATGGACTTATTCGGTTAGTCCAGGAAGCCACGAAAATAGCGCATCCTGTAAATCGATAATTTTGTGCACAGGAGCGAATGTAGGCGAGCCTTTAGTTCCCGATCCCTTAGTCATTCACTACCGCGAAGAAAACATGCGGCTGGAAAACGCGAAAGAGGAACTGAAGGAAAGGATGAGTAACCTGGAGGAGAGCATCGCGGAGCGTGATTATTGCGAGGATCCTTGCGAATCGATGAAACGCTTGAGGGACAAAATCGCCGCTCTACGGGACAACTTCGCCTCGCAAAAAAAAGAGTGACTTTTTGCCTTTCGTATTTTTAGAAGCGAAGTTCGTTCTAAATAAAAATTGTTATTCGTCCTTTAAAGCTAAAACGGTAAAACAGACATGGTTTTCAGGCTTCGTTGAACGTTAATAAAAGAATTCGCCGTTGTTCCGGAAAGAGGGTAATAATAGCGTTCTTTCCTTCGTAGTTGGAAAGAAAAAATGGCACGATTGACTTTGAGGCTCGGCGAAGCGGAGGAATTTGCTTCGTGCGCGGCGATAAATCGATTAAAAGCGACGCTCAAAGAATTGAGGAAAAGTGGCCAACGGGGCGATCAGCAGATTTCGAAAGTCGTGGAATCAACCGTTGTAGAGCTGTCGACGAATTGCGAGGATTTGAAGGCCGAAAATCGAGGGCTGCGCGACGAAATTCGGAGACTCGAAAATGCCTTGGAAGCTACCATGCGATCCGTTCCGGGTACGCTGGAATTCCAAAACGTCGAGTTTCATTTCATCGTCGTCTTTTCGTAGGTGGGGACACCGAGGAAATGAGCAAGTCGGAGTCCTTGATTAGCAAAAAGGGGGACAAAAGTTTGGAGGATATGATGAGGGATTTGAAAAAGCAATTAGCCGAGAAAGAAGATGAAGCGAAGGAACTCGAGTTGCAATTGTACGACGAACAACACCGGAAGTCGGAGCTGAAATTCGACGTGGACCGGATGAGCATAAGTCGAGATGCGTTTTCGGCCGAAGTCAAGGTCATGAAAGAAGAGTTGAAGAGGAAAGATGAGAAAGTAAAGTTTTCCGGGGCGGAAAAAATGCAACGGAGATGATAATCGATGTCACGATTTTCAGATAACGGAGCTGATGAGGCATTTGAGAGAGTCTACTTTGGCTTCCCTTGGGATGAGTAAATTACAGGAGGAAATAGATTCGCTCCGACCTCACGTATACGACTTGGAAGTCGAGCGCGGGCAGTTGTTGGACGAGCTGAGAAATGCCAGGAACAACCTGTCCCTGAGAAATGAGCAGATCATCAGGATTCTCGAAGAAAAGGATAGAGCCGCGAGCGAGCACGAGGAAAATGTCGCGGAATTTCAAGCGAGGATCGAGGCGAGCGCGGCGGAAAAAAAGGATTCGAATAAGCGAATCGACGAGCTGAAGTCGGAGAAAGAGGAGTTGGAGAATAAATTGAAAGGGAACGAAGCGTTGCTGGGACGAATACAAGATTTGGAAGACGAGATCGTGAGGTTGAAATCGGAGATTGTCGGGTTACAAGGTACGGTGGCGAAACTTGAAGAAGAGCTGGGGATCTTGGAGAGGGAGAAGCACGAATTGTCAGTGGAACTGACTGAGAGCGATAAAAAAGGCAACGAGTGGCAGAACAAGTGCAACGAATTGAAGGACGACAAAGAGAATTTGAGCAAAGAGAGGGAGACGATTCTTCAAAATTTGAGTGAAATGAAAAAGGCCAATGGAGAATCCTTGGGCAAATTGAACCAAGAAAAGGACAGTTTGCAGCGAAGTTTGGATGATTTGAAAAATGATAACGAAGTTTTGAGAAAGGAATTGGAAGCTTTGCGACGGGAAAAGGACAAGCTTTTAATGGATTTGGAAGAAGCGAAGAAATTGAAGGAAGAACTGTCCGGGAGAGTTGAAGATTTGACGAAACGAGTGAGTGCTTTGGAAGATGAAAAAGCGAATCTGAAGAAGGAAGTCGGTGGGTTGAAAACTGAAAAAGAGCAGCTTTCAGCGAAACTCGAAGAGGTCGAAAAAGCAGTTGAAGGAATATCGTCAAAGTTGTTGGATTTTTCTAATGAAAAAGGGCAATTACTGGCGAGATTGAGCGGTTTGGAGAAAGAAAACAAAAGCTTGGAAGCCGCGAAAGAGAAGCTTTCGTCGGATTGGTCGGAAAGTAAACGAATCAACGACGAGCTTTCCAAAAACCTCAGCGATTTAAAAACCGCGAAAGAAAACGTGGAAAACGAGAAGAATAAATTGTCCGGTGAGCTGGGCAACGCGAAACAAAAATTGTCGAATCTGGAAACCGAGAACGATAAATTCCAAGCGGAATTGGAAAATCAGAAGAATAAGAACGACGAACTTTCGAAAAATTTGAACGACCTAAATAGCGCGAAAGAAAGCGCCGAAAGCGAGAAGAAAAAATTAGCGAACGAACTGAGCAACGCGAAACAAAGATTGGAAGATCTCGAAATCGACAAGGGAAAAAATGAAGCGGAACTGGAAAATTACAAAAAGAAAAACGACGAGCTTTCGAGTAACATCGACGATTTGCGGGGGGAAAAAGACGCCGCGGAAAAACAGATGATTACTTTGAGGGAGGGGAAAGAGAAGCTCGACAAAGAAATGGAAACTTTGAAGGCCGCCGAAGAAAAGCTTTCCAAGGATTTAGTGGAGCAGAAACAAGCGCTGAACGACAAATTAAAAAGCGTGGAAAATGAACTGAGCGCGGCTAAAAACAACTTTGACGATTTGTTCGAAGAAAGAAACAAAATGGACGGCGAATTGAAGAAAGCTTTGACGGAAGCTTCGGATTTGGAAAGTCAAGTTCAAAAAAGCAAGCAAGAGTCGGGAATCGCTGATGATGTAAAAGAAGATAACGAGAAACTCAAAAAAGAGTTGGACAAGATGAAGCGACTCGTAGATGACCTTCAAAAGGACGCGGAAGACTCAAAAGTTCAAATGGATAAACTCAAATCGGAAATTCAAGCACAGAAGATCTCGCTGGAAAAAAGCAACGTCGAACGCGAGAATCTCGATGAACAATTGAAGAAATCCGCGTCAATTCGTCAACCGCTCGTGGAGGATTTAGCAATGGCGAAAAGCGAGGAATCGCAAATATTTTCCGAGCAAAATTGGGATGAATTGAGAAATGATAACGAAGTTTTGAGAAAGGAATTGGATGCTTTGCGAAGGGAAAAGGACAAACTTCCAACGGGTTTGGAAGAAGCGAAGAAACTTTCGAAAAGCGAGGAAACTTCGATGGCGGAAAATGAAAAACTGAACGACAAAATATCCCAGCTGCAAGCGGAATTGGATCGATTGAAAATGGACGAAGCTCGAGGATCGAAAGAAGTCGGAGATACAGAAGTTTGGAAAAAAGAAATGGAAAAATTGAAGGGGGAAAACGAAAGGCTGAAAAAGGATCTTGGATTCATCAAAACGGATCGATCGCAGTCGCTTATAAGAAGCCAAAGCGACGATTACGCGAGAGCCAACGACGTTTTGAAACATGAAATCTCGACGCAGAACAGAGGTAACGCAAATTCAATTTTCGCGCCGCGAAAAATATCCCGTTGATGCTTTTTTTTCAGCTATCGATCGCATCAGAAACTACATAAGTTTTTTGAAAAACGAGTCGTCGAAAAAGCCCGCGATGTCAAATAAAATGTCGTCGATTGAGAACATTAGCAAGTGGACGCAAACGGATATAAGGGATGTTCTTACAAAATTCAATAATCTGTCTCGGAACGTTTTCCACGTGGAGCAAGAAATTCAAAAATTGAGCGATCCGGTGGCGGTAATTTCAAAGTTTTATTTTACACCGAGCAGTTTTTGCCTCGTATACGAATATTTGGAAAATCAATTGTAGACGAGTCAAGGTCAAACGCGGGGATTAAAGTCGGGTGTAGAGAAAATGACGGCGTTCGATGCCGAATCTTGGCTGAAAGTGAGTTTCGCATTATTCGCAAAAAGAATTCGGGTTTAATTGTTTGGAAAAATGGCGTTTCAGTCGTTGACGTTAACGGATTTAGCGGAGCTCCACGACAAAATTTGCTTTTTGACTTCCAACATGGTGCATAAAGATTTGGAGGTCGAGGAGCTACGCGAGGGGACAATGAATTCATTGAAAAGGGATTACGACAGCGCGAATCAAAGAATCGCCGCGTTGCAGAAGCAGATTCTGTCGAAAGAAATGGAGGCGACGCAGCGAGTCCAAGAAATGAAGCACGCCCTCGCGAAAAACCAGGCCGTTCTAATCGAAATAACAGACAAGATCAATTTAGAAAGAAGACGCAATCTCGAGCTGCATTTATCGAGAGACGAATCTCCTTGTCGCGTTCAAAAATGCTCCGCAACTTGCAGAAATTACAATCATTCCGAATTCGGTCGTTGACAAACCATCATTTTTAACAATAAATCTTTTTTTTTAATAAAGAATAACAAAAACTTTTTAAACAAATAAAAATTTGTTCAAAAACTAAAAAAAAAATGCATTTCGTAATAACAGCGCCGATTTTTTCTCGTCATTTCCCGAGAATTCCATAAAGAAAGAGCCGGATTCGAGCCGCAAGTTTTCTTAATGAATAAACGCCAGGGCGTTTTCAGTTTCTCAATCGTTCGTTCATGAAACGTCGAGTGTGTGCTGTGTAGTCCATTTCCTCCCAGCCCATTCATACGTTATGCATGTACACGCACACCCTCAAACAAGGCATCGTCGTTTCAGCGCGCAGCATCCTGTGTGGTGCCGTCGTCGTGTGCGCGCCGCTGCCGCGGCTCTCGAAATTCCGACTCTCAATTTTCGTCTCGCGTTGAATCCAAACAGCCAAATTCATCAAACATCGCCTCTAATTGCAAACTAGTGCGTCATGTAACAACCCAACGATAGCCAATTACTACGAGAGACGATAAAAGGCAAGATTTCGCGAGTATGTGTATAAGTGCGCGCACACACACTGTAAAAAGCGAATGGAGGCGAGAAAGAGAAAAACGGAGCGTCAGTTAGCCAGAGTATGTGAAATACGAATCTTTCGATCGACCCGAGAATCCTCGTTTTGCAATGTTCGCGAGTCTCGACTCAGCGAGGACAAATCCGACCGGAAGTAGCAATTAGCGGCGGAGTAAGTGGGAGGAGACAGAAAAAAAAGAGAGAGAGAGAGAAAGATACGTAGCTAGAAAAAGACGGAACGAAGCGCAGCATCGTTGTCATGGAAGTGTCGAGTAATCCCTGCTCTCATCGCCCTCGAGGAGAATAATGCCCAGTAAGTGACAATCTCGACGAGACTGCGGCATCGGGGAATGCGCTAGGTTAGGTTAGGTTCGGAGCAACGACCATTTGTGCACCCTTCGTAATAAAAATCGCGCTTTTTCCCCGGAAAATCGTAATTTTTTCGCAACGGAAAATGCCGGGTGGGAAAATGAGCCGAGAGGAGGGTTTCGTCGAGCCGGAGTGGCTGTTTCAGGAGCTCAGGGTGCCAGAGGGCGCGGAGAGGTTGCTTGTCTTGGACTGCAGGATACACTCGGACATCGGAGTAGCTCGTATACGAGGATCCGTACCACTCGCGATCCCGAGCATTATGCTAAGACGCTTGGCCGCGGGAAAGGTCGACTTGCTCGCGACGATCAAGTGCTTGGACCTCAGGAACAGGGTAGAAACGTTTTTACACGGGGAAGACGGAAAAGGCACTTTTGTCCTCGTCGGCGACTCCACGGAACCAGCTGGTCATCAGGGAGAGACCATCCAAGTGCTCTGCAGAAGATTAAGAAACTCCAGGGGAAACGTCGCCGTTCTCATTGGTAATTCGTGGTATTTTTAATGTTGTTTTATGGAATTTTAATTAATGCCACTGGGTTTGTTTTAGGTGGATTCGAAGCCTTCAGGAACAAGTACCCGGAATGGTGCGAAAACAGCCAGACGAACAGCGATGGATCTTCGAATCATGAAAACAACGAGGGCGAATTGATGGGTTTGCGATCGCTGCGTATCTCCACTCCTCCTGCGAGAGCTTATTCCGATTCCGACAGTGATAGTACCTGTGATTCCGTGGGTACGTTGCTTCGATGAATTCCTTTGTTGAATTGTGTCATTAATAAATAATTTTTTGTTAGGTCCTGAGGAAGACAAAGATTTCCCTGTGGAAATTTTACCTCACTTGTATCTTGGGAATGCTGCGAACAGCGAAGACAGAGAGGCCTTATCTCGTTACCGAATTCAGTATGTTCTCAACGTCACTCCGGATTTACCGAACGTGTTTGAGAAAGCCGGCTCGATAAAGTACATGCAGATACCGATTAGCGACCACTGGAGTCAAAATCTTGCCAGTTTCTTTCCCCAGGCGATTCAGTTCATCGGTAAAGCTTTTTTGAGAACTGCTTGATCATCGAGCGTACAACTTTTAACTTTTATTTCGATTTTAATTACAGAGGAAGCACGGAATTCGGATAAGGGAGTACTGGTACATTGTTTAGCCGGAGTGTCGAGATCCGTCACGATAACCGTCGCGTACCTCATGCACAAATGTAGCCTTAGTTTGAACGACGCGTTTAACCTGGTGCGCAGCCGGAAATCCAACATTGCACCGAATTTCCACTTTATGGAACAGCTTTACAGATTCGAGAGGGAACTGAAGGACCGCGAAGACAGGAACAAAGCGAGCGAGCAGAAGTGCATCGGGACTTGCCGACCCGAAGCTCCCTGCTGCTGTTCCACGTCCACTTTTTTGAGTCCGCTTGACCTGGGATTAAGTCCAGACTCGGGCATCGAGTTCGATAGATGGACAGCGGGAACGCCGGCTGAATGAGACATGCCTGGAGGGACCCAATACAAATTTTAGGTCCCTCCCGAAAACAAGTTCGATGCTATGAATATTTTTAATTGTAAAGTACGCCACGTTCGATCGCTGATTGTTTTCCAATACCTAGTAATTTTGTATTTCGTATCGTAGGTTTTAATTGAGCGAAGGTGCAATTTAGCAGATTAGAAAGTAGAGGAATTTGGATTACTTTTATTGAGTTTTATTGATAATCGTCGCTTGGAACTGAGGTTTAAGTGTGGATTTTATCTCTGCTAAATTACATTTTTATGGATATTTATCTCTTTAGTTTTTATATATTTTTTTAAATAAATGTTATCAGTGCGTACAATTATTTCATTATACAAAGTGCCGAGGCATGCCGAGGCGGCCAGAAGAATTTGTTTAAGATTTAGAAAAGAGTGAAAACAATTACAATCCAAATATAGTACTCATTGTATTGAAAGTCAGTAATAGGTCGTTTCATGAAAAAGATGAAAATATTTTTCTAAACGAACGAGCATTGATTTTCTCGTGAAGAGTTGTCCAACGAGGATAAAATTCAATTGCTCCCGTTCAAATTTTACCAACGACCTACTTTTAAATGCCACTTGTACTGTTTTCTCACTTTTAAACTTGAATGTAAAACCAAATGCTACAGCTTTTTAAATGCCTTTAATACTTTGCATATTTTTCGATAATGTTGCAAAAAGTCTCGCGTCGAAAGATAGACTCCAGAGTTTGTGAAATGCTTCTTAGCTTTCGACGTGTACCGAATTTCGATGCTGAAATGGAAAAATGCGATTCGCAGGAAACTGTCAATTTGGTATTAATGATCATTGATTGTAACTATTTTTATATTTTCGTCGACTGTGAACTTTCAAAATGTTCGAGAAAAGATCATTGTAACGTTTTTTCACGTGAAATGTTACAAAATCGATTTCTTCTTTGTAATATTGGATGGCGAGTTCGTTGAATATTTCAAACTGACATTTCCCTGGAAAATGTACGTGCACAGAAAAGTCTAATTTTGTATTACTTTGATCAGTACCTGATCTCGAGCTTCCTTCGTTTTCTTGACTGTATTGAAACAAAATGCGTACAAAAATACCAAAAAAGTGATGGACACATTGTTGAGAAAATAAATTTTGCGTAAACCCGTGCATTTTCGCAACCGTTTAAAATGTCTGCGACCGCGAAAAGCGGCGGGGAAAACATATATATTTTGAGAGAAATGATTTTGACATTGAGATAAGAGAGAATTATTTTCTCAGATTGTGTCTTCCCTTTGCGACTTGAAAGCATAGAACATAGATGAAATAATCGCAACTTTCGTCTTCCACGGTGGACATTGAGCGGCGAGGGGAAACCCAGATCTATCTAGATGTTTATAGATAATTGTAAAACTGTTGAAAAGCCGCACGTAATAGCAAACGATGTAAATATTTCTATACGAATCAATCGCTTTTGCTCTACCACGATATTTTTTTTATCGGATCAATGTATAAGCACAGACTATAAGACCGTTTTATTGGTTGGTCTCTACTACTCAATCTCAGGCAGTTTCATGAGAAAATAACAAACGGTTATCCGCAATATATGTATATGTTATTATAAAAGTTTATTCTGGATTGATAATCATCAAGTAATTCTATGTGTATTTATGAGTAACATGTATAAAACAAACCATGCATTATGACAAATGTTCCATTATAAATGTTGACAGGAATAATTTACGTAATAAATGTTAAATGACAAATAGAGAGGTGATGAATAAAGTATGTTAATTATCGAACCGTCTTTTTCAACTTCGCCTCTCTCCTTTCCCATTCGTCATGAATCATTTTCGGATCACAAACATTTTATACTTATTATTGTAATTTAATTGTATCGAATTGTGTATTCTGATCGATTTTAATATTTTTTTATTTACATTTAATCCTAATTGAGGTATTTTTATCAAACACCGCATTCGTAATCTAATTTCGATTCCACGTTTAAAAAATGTATCTCCCGGCAAATAAATAATTTATATCGATAAATTGATATTCATGTTTTCGCAGTGTACAAAAATGTAGATCTCGGAAAAAAATGTCTCAAAATGCGTGAGCACCACGTAAAAGAAGTACTTTTATTGAGTCTCGATAATATACACTTACACGTACATACATTTTATACATTTCACATTCTTTCCAAACTTTCAATCCTGCGCTTTATCTCCACGCAAACAAATTTCTCGTCCAAGAACGCTCTCGTACTTTCGAACCAAATTTCATTGCACGTTAAACTTTACGACGCCGTTCATCACCGATTATTGCACCGATCTCAAAAAAGACTTTCTACCGGCTTTCGAATCCTTCGTTTTAAAAGCAGATAAAAGCAGGTATGTTTCAAGGCTTGTTGGGCGCGCTGCGAGGTTTCTTGGGACCGCGATACCTGACGATGACAAAGACGACGATCGTACAAAATAAAAGCACCGCGACGGAAATCCCGAGCCAGGCGATGGACCGAGTGTCGTATTCTTCCAGCGCGATCTCCCGCAGTGACAATGCGCCGTCATGGGGTTCGCATCCGGCGACAATGATCTCCTGCCTTTGAATCTGTTTAGCTTTACAGTTCGCCAGCTTGTTCGTGCTCTCGGAGCTATGAACCTGCGGCAGAAGGTAGGACAAGGTCCATCTCAAGGGCGAAAGATCTCGATACCACGCGGGCAAATTCTCCAGGTGCAAGGTCATGCCCGCGGCAAGCGTGACCTCGCCTATGACCAACCCGGAGAGCATCACGGCCAACGAGGTCCACTTGCAAACGTGGCCAATCAGGACGCAAGTCAAGTGCTGAAGAACGAGATAGAGCAACCCGATGCCGAGGTATTTCCAAAGCGATGTCAGATTTTCCTCCGGCTCCAAATGCAAGCCGGACATCGCGAACGCCGGAGCCAAGTACGCCAAGTAAACGACGCACCAGGAAGTCGTGCTGCACAGAAGCTTGAAAAACAAAGATAATGAAAGATTGTGGAAACTTTCTCGATTTCCATGAATCATAGGTACCTGGATGAAGATGTAAATAAACCTCCCGTACAGCCCGTCCTTGACGTCCCTCTCGACGTTCGGTCGAGACCGGATGACCTCGTGAATGGCTATCAAACTAAGTGGCCAGAATAGCACCCCAAGGCTACCATAGTAAAAGCCGATCCTGTCCTTCAACTGGAGCTTGACGTCACTGGCGACGTCCCAGAAAACCGCGCCGAGTAAAATGCTCAGAGACGCAGAAATCGAGATCTTTTGCAGAAGAGTCGTGAGGGACCAAGGCTGGCTATAAATCAGGGTCTTCAGCAACAAGCCGTAGATCTGTAGGCAGACGTTCGGGCTGAAAATGGCGGGAGGCAAAGGACCCGGTGGCCCAGGGTCGCTGAGCGGCGGCAGCCGCGCCCTCGCGAGTTCCGCCAGGTGGTCGATCCTCTGCGAAGACTCCAACATCGCCTCCGCTGACAGGTCGTCCAGCGTAACCAGGTCGACTGCGGAAAACAAACGGTGCGAATCAACATTTTCCAAAGCTGGAGAATGTTGTTTCTATACTTACGATAATAATCCGAGGGATTTTTGAAAGGCGGGCACGGGAATTCCGCCAGGGTGAAGTAAGAGAGCATGTCGCATCTCGGGCCGGAGAACATGATCCTCCCCCCGGAAACGAGGGCAACCCTCGACACCATCGTCAGGATCTCGTAGGTCGGCGGGTGCAAGGTCAAGACAACGAGTCGCTGGCTCCTCGCGGCCCATTGCCTCAGGTACTCGACCATGAAAAAGGCATCGAAGATGTCAAGGCCATGAGTCGGCCTGTCCAAGGTGAGGATGTGCGCGTCCTCGATGAGCCGGCACGCCAGCGCCAGCCTCCGAGCTTCCGAGGTCGTCAACGAGTTCACCAGGCAATGTTTCGTCGTCTCCAAACCCAGGTCCTGAATGATGATGTCGCTTTCCAGCCGGGACATTCCAGGACCGCCTCGCAGGAGCTTGTAGAAACTCAAGGTCTGCTGGGTCGTTAACCCGGGACTCAGGACACTCTCCGCGGGTAAATACGCCACCCTCGACCTGTTGATTTGTGAAATAGGGACATTTGATCCCGTTTTTTATACTTTTCATTAAACTCTCTCCGAGGCGATTTAAACGTTCCAGATTCCAAGACGGAGAATGCGGAGAAAACAGGAGACAAATAATGGTGAATTTTACCTGAGCGTTCCGGCGGAGACGGGTCTCCCGTTAAGTATGATATCTCCCTTCCTGACTCTCTTCCTGCCGCAAATGACTTTCAAAATGAGCGTGCCCTCTTTTTCCGTGGTGGCCATAACAGCGAGGAGATCGCTGGCGCCGGCCTCAAAGGAAACGCCGCGCAAGAGCGGCGAGTTCCTCGATGGCCCGGCCGCCTCGATTTCGCGTAACTGTAAATGGGGATGCTGCGCGCAGGGCAAAGCCCTTGCCGGGGCGTAGAAACATTCCGGGCCCATGAGACCGTGGCCGTAACCGGGATCGATGGGCGCGATGCTGTGCCTTCTACCGGGTTTTCCCGTTTGCAGAAGGTTCGCTTCGCTCACGCTTCTCAGCCTCGCGTTTTCCTTCGCCACGAGCTGCGAGGGCACGTGATGTTCCCTGGGAACCATGTGAACGTGGCGAAAATCAGGGTCGCTCCGGGCGGAGCGCATCGCGGAATTCGGGTGTGGCCCGCCGTGCGAAACTCGCCGACCTTCGTCGCTGGAATCGTAACCGCTGGAGCCATCGCGCACGCGAGAAGGCGGGAGCACCCTCGGCAAACCGAATTTCAAATAAGTGTAGGAATTGTTGGCCAAAGGACTTCGCGGCCCGTAACGCGGGTGTTTCAGGATACTCTGGACCGTCGAATCTCGCAGCTGGAAGTTGCCGTAGGGCAAGGGAGATTTTTCCGCGGAGCCCAACGCCGAGTCCGTGAAATCCGAGTTCAAGTTTTGCCTGCGATTCACGGAGTTTATCGGTATTTGAGAGACGCATTCCGTGGGTATGGAAGAAAAAGGGATGGAGTTACGCGAGGCGTGTATTCCAGTTTCGCGCTTTTATGCAAATTAGAATCTTGGGGGAGTTTTTTTTCCTTGGACTTACCGGTAAATCGACCACGCGTGCAGGTCTTCGCGAAGATCTTCGCTAGCAGGTGGCTCGAGGCCTCTCGTATCCAGAGCTCCGGGCACCGAATACCGCCTCTCCAATTCCCACGCTTCCGATCCCATTATTTCCTGTTGTGCAAAAAAAAAGCGAAGGTTTTCGCGTGAAATAAAGCCGCGCTATGAAAAAGCTGGAAAATATGCCTCAAAGTTCGCGCAATTTGCCGCTGCTCGAATTTACGAGCCGCTTTTATTACAGCTTCCGCGGTTTTTCTCTTTTGCATTGTTTCGGTAACGCGAAACGCTCGCGTTGGAAAGTATACAACGTCGCAGGAATACGACGGAATAAGTATAATTCACATTAATGGATTACGTTGAATTCGCTTAATTAAATTTATACGTTTTAAACAATATATGGGACGAGATTGTATCAAGCCGAGGGAAAATTCTTCCGTATTGTTCGAGCTGTGACATCCTCGAGGGGGACGCATGGGAAGAGAATTTCACATCACTTTTTACCCGCAGTGAAATCCTTTGCAGACATTTTTTTTCAACCACGTACTGTTGAAACAATGTCAAGTTCGAAAGTTACGTTATCGAGGAAATGTTACAGGCGGGGAATGCCGTACGACGAAGAAAATGAAAAGCATTGAAATTTGCTTTTCTTCGGGTAGGCATCTGTCGCTATTATGGAAATCAATCATCCGAAACTCGCGTATTGCGTCACTTGCGGATACGGTATAACAGGTTCTTCTGGAATTTACGAATCGTCGTGTAATTCATGAACACGAATAGTATTTTAACGAATCTTCCGATTTCCAGATTAATCATAACCGTAAACAAACGGAATTCTTCACATTAATTACGCAAAAACGAGAATCACGGAAAACAAAGCCTCGATGTTACAAAAAAATCTTTGCATCACGCGATTGCGCCATAAACAACAATATCGTAATGTTTTTGCAAACATTGAAAAAAGTTTCGATATTTACATGGACTCGATGCAACGACGGATTTTGCAAATGTTGAATGCCGCGAAAAACGTGTTATGGAAATAACTGCGAATAACGTAATGCATTTTTACGGACGTTTGGATGAAGAGATTTATTTCTAAGAGCGAGCATAAAAGCAACGTAAAGCGCGCTTGTTACCGTAAATCTTTTCTTCGACTTCGAGTAATGATATCTAACGTTGCATACGTAATTACAGGATAACTTCACTCGTTGGACACTGTCCCATCACCGGTGCGTTCACCCCGTAAAGCGTAGCGATATAACGAACAGCAACTCACCACCGGCAACGTTGCACCATACTCGGTGAGTAATCAGGGACAGCAGCTAAAGTTCCGTCATTTTTTTTCAGCGACCCGCAGCACTCGATCGCGAAAATGTATCCCGTTTACGTAAGCTGCCACGAAACGTCACTTTTCTTACGAAATGCCTGTTTATCGGCGACCTCAACAGAACTTTGTTCCGTCCGCGGCACAGCATCGGTATGCGGCGTTTGATCGGTCAGTCTTTACTCCTTCAAACTCATGTTCGAGGGCCCCCTCTCACCTCTGCTTTCCTTCGGATTCCCCCACGCGATCTTGAAGGAAGACATTCACCTCTGGAAGCCGACTTCCAGGCAAGTACGCCGAGAGTGAGTCAGGTTCGCGTCCGGTTCGAATTTCACGTCGAGATATACCGAGGCAACGGCGCACACGATCCTCAGTCTTTCGCGGCGATTTTTCGGCGCCGGAGGACCGCCGATTCCTCTCGCGGGAATTGGAATTTACCGCGCGTAGCGATTCCGAATTCGGGTAAACTCCGCGTTCGGGAATTCATGTCGATTCTTCGGAATAGATCGGGCGCGAACGTCCGAAATCGAACGCGAGTTCCGCGCGTAACGGAACGTGGGGTTTTTTTTGGATTCATTAATCGCGTGTTTTGGAAGGGAAAAAATTGTCTCGGTGGTTGAACCCTGGGTTGAGGTGGTGAATTTATTGCAGGAGTCCGGTATTTAAGTGGTTCAACAATGCATCACTGATTAGTAATAAATCAGCGATAGACTGTTTCATTAATTCCGAGACATTCTCTTTCGTCACGATTCTACGGGTAATGCATTATTCCCCGCGTGTATTCGGAGAAACGAACAAAAGTAACGCAAGGTAATTGTGGGAAAAGTGTCGGGGAAGATTTCGTATTTTTTACGCGTAATGAAATTCTAGAAGAATTCAATTTATCACTCTAATTATGCGGTTTTCATTCGTCTTTTCCGCGTGAGAACTCAGATTTCCATTGATACTATTGATAGATAAGAAAGGAATGGTGAAATTCCGAACAATTATCAATTAGTTCAATCGTGAAAAGAACAACTGGAAAAGGAATGGAAAGTGTTATTTTCTTGGTTTATTCCAATCGCGAAAAAAATGTGTTTTACAGGAAATGAAACGATTCAATAGCGCCTGAAGAATTACGAAACGCTGCGAGATGTCGTCCTTAGACTGCGTCCTGGACATATCCAGTATTTACCACACAACTTCGGTTTTAATCGAAGGCAATTGTTTCGCAAGATCAGAGCCTACCGCGGTCCTGAAGGACGTTTCCGCTCGGGTCCACGGCGGAGAAGTCCTTGCTATTTTGGGCTCCAAAGGATCCGGGAAACGCGCTCTCCTCGATATTATCGGTTACTATTTCTTTCCTTTCTCCAAAATTACCACACAAAAATCATGCTTTTACATGGCAATCGCACATTTTGAGACATTAAATTCCCCGACTTTTCCAGGTTTTTCAGTCATTTTCCCTGACCAGGTTTTTTTTATTTGCACGAAGACGAATTTTGCTCTCGTAAAATCGAAATTAGATTAGATAATTTAATTGGGGAACTGCAAAATTACGGTTTTTCCGAATTACTTTTAGATCGAAACTTGATTGTAATTCGTTACAATATTAATTACAATTTGCACTTGCACGAAATTTGATTCAACGCGAATAAAAGCATACAAAAAAAGAACAATAAATAAAAGTGACAAACTCAATGTTTTACTGAACGAAAAATTGATTAAAAATCGATCGAAATACACTAATTTGACGGAAAATCGTAAGAATGAGGATTTTGATTAAAATTCGATTACAATTCCATACAACTAATTACAATTACTAAAAAATGCAGGGAAAATTCCCTGACTTTTCCAGTTTCCCGTACTACATGACCCCCGCAATATAATAAAAAAAATCTCAATAGCCGGCAGAGCATCGGGCGAAACTCGCGGGCGGATTACCCTGAACGGAACCTCGTTGACCCCGGAACTTTTCCGGCGCTTCGGGGGTTACGTGGCCCACAGATGTTACCTACTCCCAAGTTTAACGGTTCGCCAAACGCTGACCTACGCCACGTGGCTCGCGAATCTAAGCAACCGGGATGCTCGAGTCCGGCAAACCCTGGCAGATTTGGCGCTTTCCCAAGTCGCTAATCGGCCCGTGAGCGAACTCACGAGGCCCGAATACCGGAGGCTCATGCTCGGCGTGCAACTCGCCAAAGACCCCATTTTGCTGCTCCTGGACGAGCCCACGTGGGACACGGATCCTCTGAATACTTACCTCATCATTTCCATGCTCTGGTCCTACGTGACGAGGCGCGGATCCATCGTCGTCCTGACCATGGAAACGCCCAGATCCGACGTTCTGCCTTTCGTCAGCCGAGTCGCGCTTCTCTGTCTCGGCGCCGTGGTTTATTCCGGACCCACCAGGAGCATGCTCGACTACTTCACTTACATCGGCTTTCCCTGCCCGGAACTCGAAAACCCGCTCATGTATTACCGTAAGCACGACATGAAACTGCGTTAATTAAAGTCATTGCACGAGTAATGAAATTTCCGTCGCAGTGTGCTTATCAACGGTGGACCGACGCTCCAGGGAACGCTTCCTGGAGTCGAATCAGCAGATCTCCGTGCTCGTCGAGAAGTTCAAGATCGAGGGGGGAGTCTACCTCAAGGAAGTTCCCCAAGGAACGTTGGGCTTCAAGGAAATCCCTCTGGAGCATCTGCATAAAGGTTTGGGTCGCGGGATCCGACCCGGATGCTGCTCCACGTTGATAGCTTTGTACTTGTACGTTTGGATTTCGAAAACGCGGGAAGCTGGGAATAACGCGAGTTTCGTATGTGTTTCAGACGAGGCATGGCGAC
The DNA here is from genome assembly GCA_022816865.1 of Zelostemma sp. ZL-2020. Taxonomy (NCBI): domain Eukaryota; kingdom Metazoa; phylum Arthropoda; class Insecta; order Hymenoptera; family Platygastridae; genus Zelostemma; species Zelostemma sp. ZL-2020. The sequence continues at coordinate 7,559 of JABFQM010000383.1, read as the reverse complement.
GACGTTCTCTTTCAACAGGTACGGCCTGGGCCACTTCGTCGCGCGCGTTCTTTTGCTACCGTTCATCATCGCCCCGCTCAGCGCGTTGTACTCGCGTTCAAGTCACCTCCAGTCGAGAATATTTCTTCAGACCGGAGGGCTCATTTTCAACGTTTAACACTGTTCTACCTGGCCGGAATAGCGGCGACCGCGCTTCTATGTAAGTTCTCGAATCCCCGAAAAAACAGCAACGCGAAAGCCCAAAAACCGCCAGTTTTTCGCAGTTTCAGGGTTTCGTTTGAGATACTACCAAGAGAAAAGGGAAGGTTTGTACGGCGGAGCGACGTTTCTGACGGCGTACACGCTGCTGAGTCTGCCCCTCAGTTTCATCTCCACGATCATTTCGATCTGCGTCTTGAGCCCGATTTTGGAGCTGGATTTGACGACGTGGGCCTACATTTCCGGCGCGCTTTGGGCCAGTTACGTCGCGGCGGAACAATTGACGGTTGCGGTTCTGATGGTAGTGAAACGGCCGATCATCGCCGCGGTTACGGTGCTGTACGTGACGCTTCTTTCTCTCGTGGTTGCTTCGGGGGGCGTCCGGAGTCTTAGGAACTTGCCGAGTTGGCTCGCGGGGGTATCAATCGGCCTGCCGACGAGATACGCTTCGCTGGCGCTTAATCAACTGGCCATAGACGTGCCGGCGTTTTCCAATCTACCGTACAACGAAAGCGTAGCTTGTCCCGGAGTTGCCGAACTGTGCCGATATCCGGACGGCAGAACTTATTTGATAGAGCGTTACACGAGGGAGGGAGAAAACATATCCGAGGTTCTGAACGTCGACTTGAACTTGCTCATAACTCTCGCGTTTTCCTTGGGCCTCATTATTTTTAACAACGTCTTGTATTTGATACCTTTACCGGCACGAGTGAAAGCGAAATTCCGAGAGTGATCGCGTTCCATTTGTGTAATTTTACGACGTTTTTCCGCGATAATGTCATTGTTTCCGGGTCGTGAAATGTTTTTCAGGCGAAACGAGGAAGAGTATTTGAGAATGAAATAATAGAATGTAATGGAATGAATGGAGTATCGGATAAACATCGCGGAAAGTATGGCGGCGGGATATAATCGTGTTAAGAAGATTCAATCGGAAGTACAAACAAAGTATCAGCGCCCGAAACCATTTACACTAGATCTACTTTTCGCGAAAGAAAACATTGCCTCGCTTTTGTTCCCCTGGGTTTCGTCCTGGCTACCTTAAGCGTGCTTCGAATTTCTAAGCACACACGGGGAAAGTATTGTTCCCTGCACTCGAAATGATATTCGCCCGAGATTGGCCTCTTATTGTCGAGTCGATACTTAATCTTACGAGACTTGTGAAACCCTATTATCATTGACAAAGAATAAACGCTACGCGTCGATCGTTAAAAATGAAAAAAATGAAGTGCACCGAATTTTAGAGAATTTTGTATTGTAGTAAAGAAATGTGAGTAAAAAAATGAGCTAAATGCGTTGGTGATTTTGGAAAAAGGCTTGATTCCCGAATTCCAAGTCCAATGTGCCAACCCGTAGGCGTGGAAATTTATCGGGAGCACCAATCGAAGACGCGCTGGATTTGGTACCATGCGCATTTTAAGGGTTCGAGCTTGAACCGCGCTATCAACCAATGAACCGATGAAAACGATGTTTCTTCTACGAACGGAACGAGCGCAAAGATTAGCCGGGAAAAATTCTTCTCAGTGCGGAGTAAACTTTCAAACGGCCACGATTCGTCGCGATTTGGAATTAATTTCATTGTTGAGATGCTTCGCGGTGCTTTGAAAAAATCGGATAAATCTTCCAAGGCGAAAGAGACGAAACAGAGAAAACCGAAATGCGCTCGCTGCAGAAATCACGGACTCATTTCCTGGTTGCGAGGTCATAAACGAGAGTGTCGTTACAAGGAATGTTTGTGCAACAAATGCTCTCTTATTGCCGAGAGACAAAGAGTCATGGCAGCCCAGGTAACATTTGCATTCGAATTAATAGCATTTGCTTTTTTAATTACAATACTGTTTTTGTAACGCGAAGAATTGCTTCAAAGTTTCGTTGAAACGCAGATGATTCGGTCGATTTGACACAAGATTTATTGCCGGCGATGTAAAATGAGCCGGTACCATGAAACGCAATAGTTGTCGCGTTTGATAAACTTTTACTCAGCTACTCGTGCGTTACTTTCAAGAGTTAAATCCATTAACGTTCGGTGTAGCGTTTCGTTTGTGTTTGCGCAGACATTACGACACTCGATCCCAGTTGTAGGTCCCACCCTTATCCTTGACTCGTGTACTCGGCTTCGAAAAGTTGCGAACAACTGAAATCGAGAATCCGTAACCTGACACGAAACTCTGTGATTGAGAAAGACCTTTTTATCCGCTGAATTACCATTAATTCTTCGTTCTACGATAACATTTTTGCTGCTTGCAATTTATGACGAGTTTCTGACATTTCGAGGTTGCATTGAAGAGACAACAAGCTGCGGAAGATGCAATCGCTTTAAGTATGGCGAAAGTGTCAACGGGTGTCGATCAATTGCCCCCGGGGAACATTTTCAGAATGTCCATCGTTGAACCCTACATCGGTAAAAACGAGGAACACATTTTCGAGCCAACTTCTTCCGAATCGAGAACCTCTAACGCAAAAAATAAAATCGAGTCGAATCAGGTATCTTTCAACAAATCTTCACGTAAAACAACGAAATTAACTTTTACAATAATTTTAGGTTGAAAACAATAAAGATAACGCGCGTAAAGAAAGTTCGCCAGCCATCTTGGAAACCCATAACGATAAAGATGAAGAAACGAAGGTGGAAAAAGCGATATCTCCGTCGTCCATCGAAACATTGTGCCGCCTTTTTCCAAACACGAAACGCTCGGTCTTGCTTTTGATTCTCCAAAGATGCGGCCAAGACGTGTTGAAAGCTATAGAATATTTTGCGCGAAACAAGAGCATTGGGCCTTCCGACTCTTCTGCTTTTCATCCTCCGCAAGAACGCATGGCCGCAGCGACGTCCACGTTGACCCAGCAGCCGGAAACTTTCCCTCTGTCCTCCTCTTTTTGTTCCAGCAATTTTTACCGGGATCCTCAGTATTTCTTCAATTTCGTCCCCGAGTCCATTTCGCAAAACGTGAATTCAATCGTGGACCCGCGTTACAATTACTACCAAGAACCCAGGACACCGCACTCGAATCAGCAACAATTTCGAAACTGCAATCTTCCAGGGGAACATTTTCCGCGGTATCCGGGACTTCTGCACTTGCCACCTTTTGTTTCGGGAATTCCATGCGTTCAACCGAACTGTCTGTTGTGCTGCAAGTTCAATTAGTTCACCGTGGCCGCTTTCTAGAAACGTTTCAGTATTTATTAAATTATGTAATCAAGATGGAATAAATTATTAGTCTCAATTAAAATGTACCCGAGTATTTCTTTCGCTGGTAAAGAGGATACTTTTTAGAATGATGAACATGACCTTTATCACATGTATTTGTACATTTTTATTACGTAAGTAGGATACAATTCAGTGGCTTATCTAAAATATGTATAGAATTTCTTTCGACTACAAAAATTACGCTCAATTACGAAATAACTTAAAAGTATAAACTAAACTTTACGTGTTAAAGCGTGAAATTTTGGGATCACAATAATGTACGTTATTACAGGTTCTACGGTTACAAGTTTTGCCAAGTAACGAGAAATGTTTAGAGCGATTTTGAAAATAATGTTCTTTTTGGTAACTTGGAATACTTACAGCTTTAGGGTTAAATATGCAATCGATCGAAAGCTTATTCAGGACTAATCGAATTCAGGCTGACAAGAACCCCATCCGTGAACTTCGCCGAGGTTTGTGTAACGATGACAGATGCTGCAGTAGCGAGACTCGAACTATAACGTGGACACAAACAGAATTTGTTAATAAACTTTACAAAATATGAAATTACAAATCGACTAATATACAAGTAAAGATTGACCTGAGGTCGAATCTGACTCGAGGAATCGCTCGAGCTCTGGGTATTGGAGCAACCCTCCAGTTCCTTCTGCAACTTCTGATTGTCCTGCAAGAGGTGCTCGATTTGAATCAAATAGTTTTGTCTTTCTGCCAATAACGCGTTCTTCGCTAATTTTTCATCCTCAAAGTCGGTTTTGTAAACTTCCAACTGCGTCTTCATTGCGAAAAGCTCGGATTCTTGCTGAAAAAAAATGTTGGCAGTGATTAAGAAACTGTTTGAAAATAGAAATCTTGATTTCATTTGCTAAATGAACTTACGTCCTCTGTCATCTTTTTCAAATGAGATCGTAAATCCTCGATCACCATGTCCATTTTCTCCTTTTCGTTCTTGTGTTTCGTTTCACTCTCAATTTCAATTTGCTCGCATTTACTCCGCAGTGCTCTATTTTCCATTCTCAAAGTTTTCTCTTGGGCCTCGTAGAGATTGCTTTGACGGTCCAGAGAAATCTTTTCCTCGTTCAGCCTCTTTCGCTCCTGCTGCACCTGCTCCATTTCTTCGTCGAGATGCGTACGCACGCAACTCATGCTCTCCAGTTTCTCTTCCAGCGACTTTTTCTCGCGACTGAGCTGCATACTTTTTTCCATAAACATCTCCTTTTCCAAGGACATGGACCGAATATTTTCCTCGCAGTCCTTTTCGTGATTCTGCTCCTCGATCCGAGAATCTTCTTGCTCGATCGTCTTTAGTTTCTCCTCCAAGAAATTGCAATCTAATAATATCCTCTCTATCTTCGACAAATTTTTGTCTTCCTGGGCATACTTTTTGATTTCCTCCAAAAGCATTAAACGGTAATTTTTCAATCCTTTACCGCTGTCATTGCGAAGCAATTCTTGGTGTTCGGGGCTTAACTTCTTCTGCAAAATCTTCGAGTACTTTAGTCGATTCAGTACCATTTCCCACTTAAAAGCGGCGATGATATTCGCGAGATTTTCCAGACACGATTTTCCATTCGTGTTGTAAAGTTGTCTCATGTCCTTATTCAGCGCTTCGATGTCGCTGAAATTATGTGTCGACGTTTCAACTATTTCACCGACTTGATGTTCCGAGTCCAATAAACCGCATTTCTGAAACTTTTTTCAAAAACAAAAAGAATCACTCGGTAAACAAAATTTGTTTTCTGCAAAGTTTTCAATTTTTTAACATACCACTTCACGGAGTATCGACACGTCGTTTTCGATTTCATTCAAGCACATTTTTCTTTCGTTCATTACAGCAGATTTTTGCATGGATTCATTGGCAGAATGTAAGCTCGAATTTTCAGAGAGACTGGCCTGTTTTTCCACGACTTGCGACAGTTTCATGTAGTTATCTTTGGTCTCGTGCAACATTTCCTTGATGGCCTTAATCTCCTTGAAAAGAGCAGCATCGGTGGCACTTGTCCCTTCGTTCGCTTCCTTTTTCAAACTCGCATTTTCCAACTGCAAAATTTTTCAAATGTGACATTATAACAACCAGAATAAAATGCCTTTATCGCTCGCCTTCTTGAATCCCAAACTCGATTCTTCGTTAACGCTCGAAGCTATTACAATCTTCAACTCGGCATTCTCCTTTTTCAGCTGATTTATCAGATCCCGCGTTTCCGCGAATTTTTTCTTGTGATCGTTGTGGACGGTACGAGCGTGTTCCTGCCAAGTGGCCAAAGAATTGAACTGTCTCTTCATCGCTTCGTTATTTTCTGCAAGGGTCTCCTTAAGCCTGGCATTCTCTTGCAGAAGTTCCGACAGCTTTTGATGAACTTCTTCCGGGTTTATGCCAGAGATGGAACCGCAATCCTAGAAATACATTCGAAATATTAATACATTTGTATTTCTATACGTGTTTCGTTCGTGGAAACGTTCTTACGATGGACAGGGTTTTTGCTTGAATGTCGTTGAAGTCTGCCAAGCAAGATTCCTGAGCTTCTTCCATGGAAGTCCGATTTAGAACAACGAAAGATATAGAGCTCTCGGCTTCGTTAGCGAAATGATCGGTTTTCGGAGCATCCAGGGAAGCAAAAGCGTTCGAGCAAATTTCTCCCAGTTTGAATTCTGTAATCCCGCTGTTTCCAGGAACCTCGTGATTCTCCGATTGACCGGGTTTGCTTCCGTTGTCCAATAATGACCATCTTTCGTCCCCAATTAAAGACTTTAAACTGCGCTGCGTCGCATTTTCTTTTTCATTAGACATGACTATTTTTGTCCCTGTTGAAAAACGGAGAAATTAGTAATAAATTACAACAACATTAGCATTAATGTAAAGATAACATTCGTGGAAAAAACTTGCTTTTTCACCCTAACTGAAGTTTTTAAAATTTGTTTTTGAACAAAATAATGTGATTTTTACGAAGGAAGCATTTAACATTTTCAAATGTCAAATACGTGAAATACCACGTGATCGCTGTTGCTCGAGCAAGAAAAAATATCGGGTTCAAACAAGTTTTGTTGTGCAATGAAAGCGTAATTATTAACCAAAACATAATTTGAGGTCGTTTGAAGTAATAGGAAAAAGTGGACATGACGATTTATTTAAGGAAATAATTGAAATCAGTGACTTACGGGATTATGAAGTCATGGATTATTCTTGTAAAAATATTCGTGACGAGTCAATGAAATTCGCAACTGTACCCAAATGTTGCATCTTCGCGACACTAATTACGCGTGATTGCGAAGTTACTCCTGCGGTAAAAGGACCTATCGATTACCAAAAACACTTAATTTTCCGAAAACTTGGTAAATAAAACAGCGCAATGTTGTAACGCGAAGGTCGTGTGTATTTTTCGAGTTGTGTTACGACGGGAATTTTCTCTTGTCGATTTCCCAACTCTGCGCGTGCGCGTTCACACTAAATACGTATCACTTCTCACGCATACACACAAAAAGAATGATTAGATTAGATGAATGAAAATGAATTTTTGTAACTAATGTATTTCGAGTCACGATCTAATTTCATCAATTACATCATTCCATAAGCAACTATATATGTATTCTTCGACTGTAAATTTTCTTTGTAAAAAAGTTTTCATCTGTCTGTAACAATTTGAATTTACCGCGCTACACCGAGCTGCCACCTATAGAATTGTCAGAACTCAGCATGAATCAGCAGCAGCAGCTCGTGTCGTGCTTCTATTGCGTTTGGTCGTTCATTCCCAGTTGACAAGGCGTGTGTCGGCATTTGCAAAAAATACGGATTTCGTACGATAATTACATTTTACAACACGTTACAAAATGGTAAGTCGTTCGCGGTTTAGATGAATACACTTTAGTGCAAAATTAGTTGCAATTTTGCAATGATTTTAAACGTTTTTCCGGAATATAAATGTCCGACAAACGTGATCCCCGCATCACCGTGCACCCGATTTATAAATTTCAAAAGATAATTTTTCAAGTGCATTTGTTGATGTTGTAATGTGAAAAAATGATACCATTACCGTTTAGGACCAATTTCGTTCTTTTTGAGTGGTTTCGAAAACCATCCGTTTTTCAATGAGCATTTGTTTATCCCGGAATCATGCCACCTCTTCCTAACCTTATAAGGACATGGACTTTCGAAAACCTTTTG
>JABFQM010000382.1:0-37596 GCA_022816865.1 Zelostemma sp. ZL-2020 | reverse complement strand
CAATGATACCTGTAATTTACGTAATTTTACAGAAGAGCAATATTTCCCAATTTTCCGGACCAATTTCCAGCCATCCCTCAACTTCAATCAAAAAAGCCTATCACATCTTAATTATAGAGAATTTCCTAAGCTACACTTTTCGTAATGACCATAATTTCGAAATTCCCCGCCGTTTTCGAGTTATCAACAAAACTCCAAAAAAAGAAATTCCCTCGAACAAAATCAACCCAGTTTACGATGAGTAAAGTTAATGATTCGTTTTTAACGCTGAATTTCAAAATGTGCAATAATTAATAATTCGTAAAGTGTCCCTTCGATAAATGGTGTTTGACAATGAAACTTCGAGCGAAAATGAAATGAATCGAGAACGCCGTGGCCGAAATGTCCATGCGGGATGCGAGGACTGGCCGATGTTGCCAGTGGCGTTGATGGGCGGTAGCGGGAGGGAGGGTGGGTGGGGCGGCGGGGCGGAAGAGGCGCGGGGGTTTGAGGTTCCTGGGGGCTGGGGGATGAACCCTTGGGAGCTCTCGTAGCACACGAGAGTGGGCTCGGCTCGCACGCGGGACGATCGCGATTAACATTCCGGCCGCTAGCTCGCTGTTCGCACGGCGCTTTCATTAATTCCATCGTATTGATTCCTCGGATTGATGAATGGCCACCGATAGCGACTCTGCGCCGCGCTTCGTCCCACGCATAAATTCCCTCTCCCGATTTCAACTCTATTCCACGGCAACTTTGCTTTCGCGTCGAAGAATAAACCTCTTGTTTCCATAACGGACTCGAGGCATTCGAAAGTCCCTTTTCATCTTTTTCAATAAAAAAAATCAAACGACTGAACGCATAAATCAAACGTCCATCTTAGATTCGGAATTCTCGCCGAATAAACGGAGCGAGAACGAAGGCGGGAAATTCGAAACTGCGGTTTTGCGGGACACCTTGTAGATTTGACCTCGCAAAGTGGCGGCATCGACCGGAAAAGTCATAAAGCACTTGGCCATTCGAAAGAATGACGGGTTCGGAATTTGAGCGTCAGATGGCGATGCTGACGGGTGAATAAGAATGGAAAAAAACGGGGTGGAGCGTGCTTGACAGCTGGGTGGGTTCGGGACCAAGGTGATTGAAAAGAGGGTGGAGCGTCACGTGACGCCATAACTGGATATGGAAGATGACGTCACCCTGCCACGATGGCCTCTATTTATCAAAATGGCTTCGTAGCGAGATTCTTTGTTTCCTATGAACTTTGACACCTGCATCGTCAGCTCTTGAACTTGAACGAAAGCTGCATTGATAATTTCATGTTCCAGCTGAATGAACTTTCGCGGCTGCAACTTTCATTCGAAAATAAATAAAACCGTCTTGGAAAGAGAAAACGAACGCGTTTTTTCATCCGATTTTCACGTTTACTGCTTGAAAATAAACCGCTACGAGTCATTAAATTTTATGAGCTGTAAACGGTGCTCGAATGTTTCAGTAATGGCACTTCATGGCTTGTAAAACCGTAATAAAATCAACACCTCGTAAAAACGCTTACCAAGCCTAGAAAAAAATGATTCATGCCTTATCGGGAATGAATTTATTACGCCAATCCATTTCTAATTGTCACATTAATTTATGGTAAATTATGATAAAAACGTAGATAAGGTACGATTTCGATAAAAGAACAAAGCATGGCCTGGTCAAGGTCGCTTATACCTGATCAGACCCAACTAAAAATGATCAAGCCTAATCATGTCCGATTCCATTTTCCAATGGGAATTTAAGTAAATTTCTCCTCCCTCTTTGAAAGGGTGCAAAAAAAGTGCCGAAGAATCAAAAACCGCACAAATCTCGTGAATTCGTGAAACGTGAAAGCGCCGTTGGTTCTCGGGTATTGGCAAACACTCGAGCGGCTCGCGCGGCGATCAGCCAACTGCTAATATGCATACGCGATTAGCATAATCGAGTCGAGCATGGAGAACCAGTTTGCAAGGACGCTCAAAAGCGACCGCCGATGGCTTATGCCGCGGCTGGCACGCTCGACGCATCCGTAATGCCATTTCCCCTTTGACCAAATCAGCTGGGTACATCACTCTCCCTCTCTCCCTCGCTCGCGTCTCTCGGTACATTATTCATACGAGCCGATATGAATTGCGCCGCGAAATGGAAGGTGCAGAGGTCGAAGAGTAAGCGTGAGCGTGGCGCGTAGGTGACAGGATACGTCGGATGTCACTTCCCGATTATGCACATCTTCCGTTTCCCCGCGTTGCGAAGCGGAGAAAAGGCATTCGTCGTTTCCGCTTTGATTTGCGGGAAATCGTGTATCGGATCGATGCCGAATCGGCTTGGAATTCGGCCAATTCGTAACCGCGGAAGAGTTAATTTTTATACGATCGATCGCGTTAACAGGGAACTTTCGTACAGCTTTTTCGCGGCTTATCGGTCACTCCGCGACATTATCTGCGCGGATTTATCGTTCTCCCGACTGTCATGCAGGACGCGCGGATGAAAAATAAAAGCAAAAAAAGAAAGCGAGGCGAAAAAAAGGCGTTCGAGATATGCGTGGAATTGGAAAGCTCGCGCTTTATCTTCGAGCTTTTTTGCGCGCTCGGAATCGTTGCTTTCGCTCTTTTGTCGCGTTTTACTTTGATTCACTTTGCGCCTCGTTTCATGCCCGGGCAAGAATTTTCGCTGTCGATTGTACAACGAATTAATCCCTCGTGGGAGTTTCATAATCGAATTATCGGAATCAATGATTAATTGTGGCAATTAATCGTAATTGACGCTGCGATTAATTCAATGTAAATTTCTAATTGCGCGGACTTTCGGTGTCGTGTTTCGCGGTACTTTTTTTTCTAAATTTGTATGACCGTTGCCGCCGGTACTTGCAATTAAAGCGGGCTCCGCGTCACGCGGGGCACAATGTTTTCGCATTTCCAACCGCGCAAAGTCCCCGTTTCGCAAACGCCGCGGCATTGTACCGGTCACCGCGTGTTCTCGATGAAGCATGATCAAGATATGGAAATCCGCCAGTCGTATTTTTGCCTCCGCGTACCCGATCCCAACGTTATACCCACGCAAACGCCATAAGTGTTACGAAATCGCTCGGATATTCCGTCCTTGCGATGTTTACATTATTGCGCAACCAATTGCAATGCCTTTTTTTAAATTTTATTCCGCTTTTTCATACCGTGCAATGTAACTTTTCGCAAGTTCCATCGCTTTGGTTTCAAAATAAAGAAAACTATCACATTTTCACAAAATATTACAATTAAATATCAATCAAGTGATAACTCAATCATGAATCACTTTTCCCTAATTTAATTCCAATTTTTATTTAAAGCAACGACATTTTTCAGATAATCCTTACAAAAATGTTCTCAAGTAAAGTTGTATTAGTTGAAAAGCGACGGGAAAGTTTCGGAAACAAACTTCGGTCCGAGATATATTTTGCAATATACAATAAGATTCCGATAGCCGAGTCGTTCCACGATAATCCCGCGAATTACGCAAAGTTCAGGTTCCCTTATCGCCCGATGTACGCCCGAGTTCTCCCAAAATCGTCCGCGTCATGCGCAATAAGTAAATTACGGAAAGCGATTCATCACTGACGAACTTCTCCGGCCCACTTGTCAGATATACTCTCGCGACTAAATAATTTACTTCTTCATCCAAACTACCGCTATCAGGGAAGGTTTCGTGGCTACATGATTTATAGAAGCACGAAGAATTAATTGTGCTCCCGTAAATGAATCGTATTTGCATCATTGGCCTATTTCGCATTTATTTCCGTCACCGGGCATTGTTCGCCGGACGAAGAAAGTTCCGAATTCCCAACTTTGCCTTCTTTTCTGGAAGCTGACAAATCATGTTTTGTTACGCTTTTTAGCCTCGTTGTAAACACAGCGCGATGCACTTGCCATCAACGTTTGAAAGACTGACGAACAACCCTTATTTTTCATCGAACCTCGCACTCCTTTCACAAGCGGCGTCTTTAGCGAGGATTTTCTCCGTTGAATGCGAACAGGTCGCTCGAGCGATCCCATTTTGCGTGACTCGCGCGCCGGGCGGTCTGCCACCTTTCCGAAAGATTCGCCTCGCATTTTTGAACTTGCCCCGGTTCTCCTCGAGCCGGCTTTCACATTTTTTCGGAAATTTTCTTTTTTTTTCGCACGAGGTCGCTTTCACCGACCACAAAAGCCAACGCAGTCGTCCCGGGTAGTAAATGTTTCATGACGAGCGTTTGTTTCGTAATAGATTTCCCCCGATTCTCTTTCCCGGAACATTTCCAAGTGTGAATTTTAATGCGATACCCAAGGCATCGGTTTACCATAAATTACGGAAATTTTCTTGCCCTCCTTGCATTGTTTCCCGAATAAATGTCGCCGGAAAAATGAGGTAAATGGAAACTCGGTGTAAGCGCGGAAGAAGAAAATACCGGCCGCTTTGGCGCTGTCCGTTTCGAAAATAAATTGGGTCGGAGCTTTCAAAATCCAATTTACTGCTACACGATACTCTGTTGTATAATCGCGTCGAAGAAGCTTGGGTATAATTACGATATAGTCGGGAACACCGGGCGAGACGCGGCAACTGGACTTGCACGTGGAACGCGATTTATCGCACGGAAACGAAATTCTCGATGATTGCCAAGAGCGTCACGCGATCGAGCTCCGCGCCGACCGAGACACTGCCAAGTACGAGATTAAGCATTATTTCGCTAATTCAGACTCTGCTCGTGGAAGTTGAAAAATGGCCGACGTCGGGGAAGACTCGAATTCGTTTCTTTCGCCGTCAAATTTTCATTGTCTCGCATGAAAAGATGTACATCTCTAAAACTCGCACTTTTCAGGCTCGTAATTTCAAAAACTGCCACGCCCGCTTAATTTACGACAAATAAACCAGACCGAGTTCCCCGAGATTCCCTGGTAAAAGGCCAATGTTTTCCGCGTTAAAAGTCTTCGAAAGTTTGGACTTTGAATCACAATTTGTAACGATTCTAATTTCATTGCGTGGAGGAATAACGGAGTTTCTTGTTTGCCGGCTTTTGATAGTTAATAATTTTAATGCCTGTATTTTTTATTAATATTTTCCGGGTTGGTTTGAATGGAGCGTAAAGTCGGCGACCCTTTACGTTGGAGGTACAGCGGTTCTTTCGCTTCGAAATAGGTGATTAGGATTCATGATACACGCTACTTAATATTTTCCAGAGGGAGGATCCCTGGATAATTCATAATTCAAAGTACATGTGTTGGTGTCTTGCACGCAAGGAAACTTTCACGGTCTCGCGAAATTGAATATTGTTTTTTACAGAATTCCAACGCTGTAATTAGCAATTACTGTCAATTAATCTTTTCCCGATGCATTGAAAAGCCGGAGAATAAAGGAACTTTGTCGCAATTGTTTAAGAAAATAATGAAAGAATGTTTTGTAATTTTTACAGTGCTAATAAATTGCTTATCCTGTACCAACATTGTAGTATTACAATTTTTGTGTACTTTTAGATTTTCATGCTAGCTTGGGGATTACAATGTAAATTTATGGATTTTATTGTAATTTTACAGACAGAACGATGTAAAATTACAGATTCTCATGCAATTTTAGACATTTGTACGCGAGTTCACAGATTTTTAAAAATATGTATGATGTAATATTTTTATGTAATTTTACAGATAAGATTTCCATATTATTTCATACGTAAAATATTAAGTTTGAGATTGTAATTTGATTTGACAGAGTTTTGAATGAATTTACAGATTTTTATGTAAGTTCACAGATTTACATGACAGTTTATGGATTGTTATGTAAATTTACAGACACACACGATGTAAAATGTTTATGTTATTTTAGAAATGAGACTTTAACGTCATTTATCACATAAGAGTTTAATGTAATTAGGAATTTTTACAATAATCCCACAAATTTGTAAGCGAGTTCAACGATTGTAACATAAACTCACAACATTTTCATACAACTCCCAATGTAATAAAAACTTCCAAATAATAGTACAAATATAATATTCCCATGTCATTTTACACCTTCCCCAATAAGTAAACAAATCATCATGCAATTTTACAAAAACTGATAAGCATAATTAAAGAACCCCCAATTATCTAGAAAAAACCTCTGTAAAATTGCATCGACTACTCACAAAATTCCAAAAACAGCGCAGCGAATTAACAGTGTCACAATAAATGATTCCTTAGAAAGAAAAGGATTAAACGTAGCCCATGATTTTGAATTAACGTAGTTGAGGGTCCGAAGAATTCGCGCAGCCGAAAATTACGCATGTAACAAGGGAACCTCGGGCATCTGGGAGACAACAGAGTGCAAAGTTTTGACGACACCCCGTAAATCACCGACGGCGCCCGCTGCTCAGAACGGGAGCGATCTCGCGTTTGGAGTTTAGTTTGCTCGCCGTATGTCTCTCAGACACGCGTACATACACGGTGGACCGAGAGTTATGGCGAATCCACGGACTACGCGAGACGAAATCGTAGCCCGGGGAATTTATAACCGAAGCCCCCGCGGTCAAGAGGCGTCGCCTCGAATTAAAATCGTTGACGCGTTAACGGCCGGGCAGAACGCTGCCGCGCTAATTAAATCTTCGTCGCGGGCCTCGAAGCGTTTCACGCGCGACAGGACAAGGAAGTTGCGAAATTTCGGCCTCCGTATCTCCTTTGATCTCAGAATTTTTGCTCCCCGAAAGCTGCAATTACGCACCGCGATAAGGAAATTAAAAACCCGTTCTTTTTCACAACGCTACGCGGAGTTATCTTGGAATCAGGAGTTGATATTTTTTAAGTGCACGGGGAATTATCGTTCACCGTTACTCCGATGAATTTTAATTGGCGCTATTATTTAATCGACCGTTGCGTTAATTAATATCGGCGAATCTCGAAGGCGCATCGTAAATTCAATAATTCGTACTCGTCCGAACGGAACAAAACGAAAGAACCGTGCATATTTGTTCTTGAGATGGCGTAATCGGTCTCGGAATTACTTAAGCGACGATTATCTTCAAGGGAAAGCACATAAATCGCTTTCGAGCGTTCCGCGATGGGGTTCGATGGAAAAAGTCACCGTGTCTACGCGCAGCTGTTTTTGTGAGACGCGCCCTTCTCACGGATAAAGAAGACAAAGATTACGCTTGTGCAAAATTGCGCTAACGCGAAAAGGGAAGAAGCTTAAATTAAATAAAACGTGACGAAATCCAACGAAGCAGAGACAAAAGGCCATAAACATTCGGAGAAAAGAAACGGAGAGTGAAAAAGGAAGGAGATAAAGTCCAGGATTTCTCGTCGAACGAAGGATCGGAGAAGCGAGAATCAAAAGAAAAGAGATAGAGAGAAATGGAACCCAAGGTATAGGGGAAAAGATAACTCGTATTGGTTCGAGAATCGAGCAAGGGGTGGGGTAGTTTGACAAGTTGACAAGAGCACAAAGGCCGCAGGTTCCGCAGGGTACGCGAGGGCGTCGCGACGCTCGGCGTCCGCCGGGGGCAGGAAGTACGTCGTCGTGCATTTGTGTACATTGAAAAGGAAAGCGCGCGCGTGAATGTACGTGGGAGGGTGGAACGCAGAAACCAACGCCGTGAACAAAGGGCTCCTCTCACCCTCCGCGTTCCGGTTCAGCTTCGCGCGGACTACGGAATGCAATCACCTTCGGCAGAAGGGCTCCTGGGCAAGGATTTTGTCGATGGAGGCAAGGAGGTCGCAAGTTTCCAGGAGCTCGGTTACGTATATCTTTGGGCCCCGGCGACCCTCGATGTTACTGCATCACTGAACCGTTCCTGCTTAATTAAATCAGGGAGGACGCCGAGAGAGGAGAAATTGCCGTGGCTCGGATGCTGAAAGATTACGAGCTTTCGATGCGTTACAGTTATTGCAATCGCCGATTTTTAAGCATTTGGATCGAAACCGGAATGGAAATTTGGTCCAGGTTCTGATTTTATTAAAGGTAGCGTGAACTCCAAATTGCGAAATTGATTTTACGGTCGTTTAAAAATATATACATGCAATTACACGTAATTTGGAAATGATTTCAGTTCCTTTTTACGTGTTCGAGGTTTTACATCTCTAAATTATTGAATTTATAATTGATAATATTTCAAATAAACGTTGAAATAAATGTATGGCAGCAATGTTGTTTCAAACGATTCGAATTTCGGTTTTTCTGCGTTTCAAATAAAAAGAAAATGCAGAAGAATGATAAAGAGTCGTTGTTAATATGAATAAAAGAATTTGCAGTGAAGCGTGACTATTTAAACGGCCGTTTCTCAAAGTTTGTACCCTTCGTGGTCGGAAAGTGACAAGTAAATGATAACAATAATAGCGGTGGGAAGGAGTCATAAAATAATGGCGTGAAAGGTAACGCGGATCAAGGCGCAACATTTTTTAACAATAGTCTAGCATATCGCGTGTCGATAATCATTCGATCGGCCATAAATAATTCGACCGCATAAAAGCAACATCGGAAAAGGCTTTCCATTCATGGCGAAGCATCGATGGTGCACGTTCAGGCCTCCCTTTGCACTTTTCCTTTCCTTCCGCCCTGTACAACCACGTCGATATGTATAACACGCGAGTCGCGTTCATGATTTATCGCCGACAAAAAAAAGCCTTGTTACCATTCTAATCTGTTGACGAAAAAAATGCAAAGAGGCGAGGAAGAGAGATTCAAGGTTTTTGTACCTCGTTTTTCTCGCAAACGGAACGAAAAAGAAGGAAGAAACAAGGAAGCTGCTCTGCTTTGATTGAATTTTTATCATCTTTTTCAATTAAAAAAAGAATTTCGTCCGCGTTTCGCCGCGCATAATAAATCCGCGACTTTCATCATTGGCTAAGTTTTGTTTCATGTTTTAATCTTGTTTTTTTTTCCTCGCAAAAAGCCCCGACGCGGTCGTGTTTTGCCTTGAAAATGGAAAAATGAGAAACTTGTTTTGTTCCAGTCACAGAGAGCCGAAATATTCCGCCGGGAAACCGGCACGACTGGATACGCGGTTGGACAGCGAAAATGGAGCAGTCAGAACCCGGTGTATTTAAATAAAAATTGTTTAGACATTTCGACGCAACTCTGGCCCCGGAAACTCACCGGATTTTGCGCTATCGACGTACGGGAATACATTAAACTGGATTGCGCATTAAACGCGCGATGTTTATTAAAAAAATGTACTCTCGAACGTGACGAGTTTACGAAACGAGCCCAGTTTCTAAAACGTTGCTTCTTTTGGCCCGGTTAAATCGTTTTCTTTCGAAACCGCAATTTGTTTTGCGTAGCGGTAATAATTTTTTATTGTCGACGCCGAAGTAAAAAAAAACGATTATGTTAATCGCGCGTTGATTAAGAGCGATTCATTACGAGGCCTCGCATAAAAACCGACGTCGAATTAACTGGAACTTTTAAAAGTGAATAAATTTCACGCACGCGACCCGAGGAAACAGATGAGAGATCTTGTAAACGATCTCGTACTATTACAAGCGACGACTTTGTTATCTCGGCCAGGTAATGAAGCGGGCCCACCAGATTTTTCGATGCATCATCGCTCGGAAGATGCTTCCACGAAATACCAAAGCTTCGAGATGCTGCTTCGAAGATAAAGATTTCACTTTCCCGATTTCACTTTTCAGTCAAACCGCTCTCTCATTCCCGGACTTTTCCAAGTTCTATTGTGCTTCACAATTCCCATTTTTACGCAAACTCTGGCGTTTTAATCAATCCCGAATCGACGTGAAATTTTTTGCGCGCGCGAAGCCCCCGTTACTTTATATCTATATTTATGAAATATTTATTCGCAAAGACGAGCGACTTTCGTCGGTTTCTACCTCCCGTTCGTCTCGCATAATCCATAATTTATCCCGACGTCTAAGAATCGAGAAAAGAAATTTCGCTCTCGCGGACATTGATGATGAATGAAACGCCGTCAGGATTTATTAAGTCATCGCTTCGAACGCGTCGTAAATCATGGAAGCGGCCAACATTTTCGTTTCCCGGCAGAAAAAAAGCCCGGGGAATGTTTTCGAGGTGATTAAGACCCGATAAAGACGAAAACAAGACTGTGCAAACAAGCCGGGAAATGCGGCAAATATTGACGATCGTTCCCCGCGGCGGGGAACGAAGAATTATCTGGACTGTGTCAAGGTCCATAAGAGCTTCATTCACGTGGCCAAACTCACCATTCTTCGACAACGTCCACGCTCGTTTCGAGGCTCGCATTCATGTTAAACCGTGACTGGCTCGCACACGCGCACCCGCGGGGACACCACGCGGTCCCTCCGCACCACCCGACTGTCGGGGCTAATTAACATTCACGAGCGCGCGGGAGAAAAGGAAAAAGAAACAACGAGCCGGCAAGTTTGACGCGCCTTATCATAGAAATACCGAGCTGAGTTAACAATACCAGCTACACACACACAGGTGTCAATTAACCGAACTATTTACGCTCGCGAAAACATTAAAAAAACTAGACCCGATAAAGCCGAAGAAAAAACTCCTTCGTTCGAGGAAAATCGCGATTGTCACTCGGCGCGAAAAATTCCATGGCACTTGCGCGATTGAAATTTCCACTTGTTGAAAACATTCGCGGCGCTCGGACTTCGTTCAAGGGTTGAAACGTCGAAGCGCGCGTCCCGACGGTGCCTCGTAGCCGAAACGGAGTCGCACGAAATATGACGACTAACGCGCAGACGAGAGGAAGAAAAAGAGGCTCGCGCGAGAAAAGGAACGTGCAAACGTGGGAGCGAATCGGGGAAAGCCCCCCGAGTGGTGGCAGAGCGAAAGAGAGGGACGTAGAGCGCGGTTCACACGTGAATCGAGAGTTCGTACGTGCACTGGGTACGAGCGATGTGTCGGTGAACATGGTTGCGCGAGGGATTTTGTGGTAATGCGTGTGTGAGCGAGAGTGTGCAGAGAAGCGTATCCTCCCGTCGAGCGCAGAACGGACGAGAGCGTCGAGCTGTCAGCGCACCCCAACCCCTCGGTGCCAAACGAGCGCCCCTCCCGTCGCTTTTTCACCCCCTCCCGATCTTCCGTTCGGAGCCGGTCTTGATCTCTCTTGAAACGGCTATCGCCTGACGCGGATATAAAAGGGGAGGAGAAAAAGAGAAGCGAGAATTGTTGACTCTACTTGTTCCAACTTTTGTTAAACTTTAAGCCCGGGGAATAAAACTTCCTTCCCAATCAAACCAAATTTTCCTTCTTTGTGCTGGAGGTTTTTTCTTTTTTCAGCGAGAATTCAAAGGACGAGAAAAAAAGGAATCGCTTTTCTCCCACATCCGTCGAATCAAAAACCCGTATAAAAATGCGCCCCAGCTCCCGGAAAGCGACTGATCCCTTTTGCGTTTTCACTCGAGTTTGGCTCATAATTCCTGCCGTCTGCCCATCCCTTACACCCGGATCCATATCCCCTTCAACCCCCCGATCCCTCCTCTGCTCATTCCCCGGCTCCTTACTCATTTCCTCTTTTCTCCCTTTTCGCCGATGTGCATAGGGCGGGACTCATCCTCGCGGCGATGCGGGAACGTCACTCGCCACGTGCAATGGACGTCTTTTGTTTCGGTCTGGAATTTATTCCGCGAGCGTCGTTCACGAAATAACGTTCGAAAAGAAAAGAGAGATATCGGATCGAAGGCTAAAAGGGAGTGGGATACGAAAAAAAGGCCACGGCGTGTCATTCATTCGGCGATTTGCTGACCAAAGTGATGGCTCTATCCAATCCACTGGCCCGATTTCTCATCCACGTTCATGCTCATCCGTGGGCTGACCCGCTGGGGAAGAAAGAAAGGAAAGGAAAGGAAGGCCAAGGGAAAGAAGCGCCTATGATTTATAGCTGCCATTATGGCCCTGATAATTATATGCTGGCCCGCAGACGCCCCCACTCACACGAACACGTATGAACGTGGAGAAGGCAGATGATATCCTGCCTGCTGACCAACGAACGCCAGACGCGAGTTACGTGTTGTTCTTCCTCGTGATTGTTTGGATCAGCTCGTCGATACGCCACACGGCATTCGACTCTTTGTTACATCGGGCCGAGGATCACGCGGCCTCTGCCTTCCAAGTGTCTTGCAATTTGCGCCTCGAGTCGTGGGAGCGTCGATATCGACGCGGATTAAAACTTTGCGTTTTCCAGAAATTTTTCTGGCTTCGAATATTCGATTCTCGATGACACCAAAGTCTCGGGATGCGAACCCAAGCGAGAACTGCTCGGACCCGACAAAAAAGATGCTTCGAAAATGAAGATGGCTGACTGCTCGTTCTCATTTCGTGATTAAACTTAATGGTTACTTTTGGGCGATGAAAAAATGCAGTTTTCGACGGAAACAGAAAGCGTTTATCTGATAGATAAAATGTAACGCGGGAAATCGATAATGGAGCGCTAAGAGACGGAACGTTTCCGACTAGGAAAATCTCCACCCTCGAGCATCTTCAATGGCGCTCGTAAATAGCGAAGAGAGGGCTGCAACGGTCCCCGAGGATCGCCTATTACGCTGATTCTCTTACAGACCGCAATCATCCGAGTATTTCTTAACGCTTTCTCCCCAAAAACACTCCGGAGCGCGAGCGAGTTGATTTTTCCGCGCGCTTTTTAATCGACTTTTGCATCGGCGCTGTCAAAGCCAAGCCAATTGATCGGTGTAATTTATGCTTCGGCAAAAGGCAATTGACAGTGCTAAAGTACGCTATTCATAAACCCTCCGCGAATTCGCCCGCGGGTAACTCGTTCCCCGAGAAACGCCGACGAAAAATCATATCGAAGAGAGGATTATTTACTACGAGACTCGTGCATAAAAATGTAGGATTTTAACGATCGCATCGTTACGGGTTAAAAAAATGTAGTCGCTATTTCGGCTGATTGAAAAATGATTCGGCTCGTTGCATTGGAGGCGAAGATCCGAATCCCGGCTTTTTTAATGGGAAAATACCCTGACGTTGACGTCTCTCATGCAACGTGCGAAATATTATCTCGCAGATAAATGCTCGAGTCCATAGGTGGTCATTACGCCGCAGCCTATCATCATCGATAAATGGCCGTCGTTTTGTTTCACCTGACAGCAGTAGTAATGCTCGAATGGATCGCGAATTTTTCATTTTCCTTTTTAGTTTAAAGCACCTGCGGCCGATGTTTCAACTGGTAAAGAAAAGAACTTCGAGTTGATAAAATTCCATGAAAAAAAGGGTGTAGTTGACGTAATGTACGAATCGTTTAATGTGAAAATAAGCAGATTGTGTTGTCCGTGTGTCTTCGATACGGACAAGAGGCAGAGCAGGGACATTTTGGAATATTTATGACGTGCGGGGAGAGAATGTAAATTACTCGCTTAACAAGTAGGTGTTCCGCTCACGGGGCACCGTGGAAAAGCAGTCTTCTGAGGATGCTCGAAGCCGAAAAATAATGAAGATGAAAAAGAAGGAGCGAAATTGAGCCGTCCGATACATCGCTTTGGGGTCAGTCGAGCAAAAAGTACGAGTTCGCGATTAATCAAATATCGAAGAGAAAAAAGAGAAGCGATAAGCGCCACGCACGCGTAATAAAAGCTTATCGATTTTTGCAAAAAGAAATATTGTTTTCTTTCGTGAATTAATATTCATTTCGCTATATGTAGACGAAGGCAACATTATTCAATAAGTGAAAAATTACAATATTGACTCGATGAGGTAAAAAATGGCAATGAAAATTGAAACAACACTTGTCATGATAAGAGATGCTTGTTTTTCCACACATCGATAAACGTGATACGAAACACGTGTTTACGGCGCAATAACTTTGGAAAAAAACTATTCGTCGCAGAATGTGACGAATGTTAGCATTGCGTCATCAAAACACTCTCGAATGTCTTTGAAACTCGAGTTTGGAGGACCGAAGCGACGTTTTGAGGGAACTCTACATAAATAAGGCGAATTCCATTGTTTCCCCGGAGCACCCGGTCCAACACGCCACTCCGGTGTCTGTCCATTGGATGCTTCGTGTAGCCAGGATGTTGTTCGCTGCGGTGCAATTAGCGCGTCATAAATCCTGGGGATAACGAGACGCGGCGCCCTGAAGGCGTCACAAGGCGCTCTTTGGAAGCGGAGAAACGTTCGCCAACTCGAGGAGCCACGTCTCCGGAACTTGTCCAAGTTCTCGGGCGAGCAAGGGTTTGGGTGACACATCCAACCCCACCTTTCCCTCGTTCGCTCCTCTCTCCGTTATTCCTCGTTGCTCTCCCCCGCCGATACAGCCAGAAACCCACGCACCATCCATCTTTTTCCACTCGGCGGAAATAACTCGAATTTAAGAAGTTTGCCTCTGAAAACAATACGGGCCGAGTTCCCATTGCGGAAAGCTTTTTGATGGGTTCAAAGTCCCATGCATTCTTAAAATACGTGACCCACATTCCTCTAATCCTTTGGCCATTTTTTATTCCGAATATCAAATTGCTCGGCTGTTATAATATCTATGATCATAAAGCGTTTTAAAAATTTAGTTAATGAAGAAAAATGAGCAGATTTTATCCGACTCGCGTTAAAACTCGGTATGATATGCGGGAATGCCCTTAAGTTCCCCGCTTTTCGCATGAGGGAGTACATATAACGTTGATAAATGGAAACGTAAAAAATTGAAAGAAACTGAGGAACTTATATAAACAAGGAAATCTGCCGCGACTTCTTGAAGCGGTACAGTACGGTTTCCCGCGTGACATGTAGGCAGCGCATCCTGTCGGATCGACTTGCTCGGCGGCCCTTCCGCCGTGTGATTTATCGCGACGGAAAATACGAGAAATGAGAAGAGCGACCCCCGGCCACGCATCGCGTCCCTCCCATAACGAAATAAAAATACACCGTGCGCGACCGCGAACAAAAAGCGAGGCATCCGGCCGAAGGTACGGGCGACGACGAATAAAAATTATTATCCCAACGCGCGAGCCCGTCTTAATACTTCCAGCCACGCACGCTTCCAATTGAAAACTAACACTTGGCAAAATCCGCGCATCGATCGAATAAATCGCGAAAGTAGCTCGACTTTTATTAAACGTGTCGTGACTTTTTCATTCGGCCAATACGAAACCACGGGGAAAATATATATCCCGGAAGCTCGCACTAAATTATGTACACCGGGGTCTCCATATTTGAAATAGAATTTTGAAAGAACGAGAAGACATCGCCGTCGACGGGATTTACGGCTCTTCGCGGCGAGAAAAAGGGGTTTCTCCGGCTTACCATAATGCACGCAACTTTACCGGGTGGGGCTGATTTTTCGGGACCGTCTTTTCGCACGCGATTAGCGCGCTTGTTAACACAGCGCCGGGCCTGAAATTACGGCATAAATCTGGGGCCCGAGAGAAGACGTGCGTCCTCGAGCGTCTCGGAACATGGGGCATCACCTCGTTACCCGCACCCCGTGAAGCCGTGACAACAGGCTCCGGGGAAATTGGGAAAACTTGCGCGCGAGAGGACGGGGCTCCATTGTGAGCCGAGGGAGGAAAAAAATAGAAAGCCAAAACCTCCTAAGCGTATTGTTCGTTGCGTCACCGAGAGAGAGAGAAAAAGAGAGAGAGAGAGAGAGATTCCTCTGTGGCGGGCTGCGCGTATAATATCAGAATTTATGGCCGGGACCTTGCTCGGGACGGGTGCTGTAGTCTCTTCGTTTCCCTTACCTGCTCGAATATCAATACCGTTTGCCAGGCTTTTTTTTGACGCTTCGATACACCGGTGTTTTGAAAAGTGAAATGAAACGGTCTCTAAGATGCGCTGGGAATGCGAAGTGTTGTTTCGTTGGATTTTTTAATGCCGAAACGTCAACTGGTCCGAGCTAATTCGGGACTGATAAATGAGCCGGTGCTGAGCGTCGTTTTGGTTGCTCGCTCGGGGGCTTCCAATGTATGCTAAACGGCGTGCCCAGGCCCGCAAGACGGCCCGGAATAATCGACATGTGCTCTAGATTATGCAAATATTGACGTGGGTACGAAGGCTGAAAATATTTTGGCACGAAGCAAACGAGGTATGAGTTGTTTGCAGCAACACTCCGAACGTTGCATTTCTTGAATTTGAATTTGACCTTACGATCTGCGGAAAATGTTTTTTTTTAATACCGTTGGTTCTTCATTTCAAAACTGCGCCTTTTTTGACGAAAAGAAGATGAAAAATATCACAATGTCCCAAATTTTCCATTTCCCAGGTCGCGCAACAAAACACGCAATCGTGAAACATTCACTGATGATCTTGACAGTTCGAACGGTCACCAGGGAGTCGATGAGCGTCACGACATAAATTAATAACCGAGCCCTAAGAACCGTCATTGCGTAATCGGCGCAATCATCAGCGATCGAACCGACTAATCATGACAGCGCGACACATGGCGGCAGATGCGTTACGCAGCGTGACGTGATCTAACGCGCCGTTGATAGTTTCCCCCCCCCCCCGACCCCCCCGGGCCTTCCGCCCTCGCCCAGTGCCACCCTCCATCAAATTTTCCAATCACCCCCGTTCATTCCGTTCATTTCCTGCGTCGCCCCAAATCCCCCCGCTTCCCCAAGCGTCAAGTCCATCAAGAACGGAAGGGACGTAATGCGAGTACGAACGAGGGGTCCGTCAACCAACCGACACGCTCCCTGAGCTAAGATGCCGCCATGTCCCTCACGCTTTCTCCATTTTATTCGTTACAGCGAGTTTTTTGTTCGTTTTCGTCACGAGAAGATGCGGTCGATACAGAAACGGTTCAACGAAGGTCGAAATATTCATCTTCTGGCTCTGTATATTTGTTCAACTTTCGGCCGTGATAACAAAGAAGCTCGAAAAAGCGCGCAAGTCGAAAATAAAACTCGTCTTTTTTCGTTGCCAAAGAGTTGCTTTGTCTCGTCGAGGCTGTAAATCCTTCCCATACGAATCTATTTATTAATATGTAAATGAAGACGAGGCGACGAGCCGACGAAAGTCACGGATGTTTCTACGAAATGCATAATTAATTCGTTCCTCCGAGTAGAGTAACATTTCAACGGTGCCGATCGAGTGGGGGCGGATTCAAAGATGAGGATTTTTCGATCAAAAAGTGCGCGTGCAACGCGCCGTTGAGCCGAGTATGCGAGCTCTCGGCTCGAATTGTCAGGCAAGAAACTCGGTAAATTATAGTTAACACTGGAATTCGTGTTCTTGCGGCGGTTGCACGGGGTCCTCCGGAATGCACCGCGGAACAATTACAATTAAGAGCGGTTAGCGAATTACAGAACATTTCAAGCACGCGGCATTGCAGATTCCGAGTACTTGGTAGGCCGATAAGGGAGCTTCTTGAAAATAATCATACGCATAGTTTGTGTTTCGAGCATTATTCTCCTCGCGGAATCGAAGCGCGCTTTTCATTCAACGTTAAACAATCGTAATTGTTATTTTCCAATTTATCCAGCGGAATTCGTTACGATATCAACTGGAATTATTCAAAGATTCTTATTGAAAGCTAACTCGCGCATACTGATTTTGGCAGCCTTTCATACACGCCTGCGGCGCTGACCTCGCCACTTTGCCTGCTTTGCCTGTATTGGAACAACCAATTTCCGCTCTATAGATTTTAAACATTGCGTATTGAAACGAGCCCGATATCAAATCACAGATTCTACCGAACGCGAATTTACAAACTGTCACGAGTGACGATTCTTCGTTTCTGTTGATTCAACGAAATTCAATAAATCCCAAACCAAATTCTTTCGCAGTTTTCAAAATATCAAATGTAACAAAGATAATTCCGAATTTTATGACGCAAAATCATTGGTATCCGAAAATTAATAGAAATTTCGATGCGCGCTTTCTTCTTGAAATTTGTATTCCCGAGTCGGCGAATTGCGCGGCACTAATTAAAACGCCGGGTTATCTTTTTCACACCGTTCTCTTTATCGCGAAGCCTTCCCGCTGGCATTTTCGCGAATAAAACTGTACGTACGTAACATTGATTATGGGCGTTATCTAAAGCGGCGCAATAGAACAGACTTTCGGTCACGACGGAATGACCATTGCCAACCTGCTAATTAATTAATTCAAGCTCATTGCTGTAACAGCGAAAACGGCACTCCGGGAATCGAAAAGAAAGACAGTCAAGGTTGAAGCGAGCAAACGCTGTTCCCTTGATCATTTCAATTGATGAATGAGACTCGGGAGACGCACAGAAGTCGCGAGATGTATGTTCATTCTCACGACATCGATCCTTGATGCTCGTTTCATAAATTTATTCGACGCGCCGCGAAGAATTATTGGATTTTAACCTGACTAATGGCTGCTCGAAAAAAGAAAGAAAGAAAACCTTGTCACCAAACACTTTCGAAGCGTCGCGAACGCGATTCTTCATTGCTCCGAACGATGTAAGAATGGACAGATTCTCGAGACGTTTTCCAAGAAAACAAAGTACCGGTATTTTCGAAAGCCACTTTAAACGACGTTGAGATACGCCAAATTTTCCGGGAATAGACGCTGACACGAAGCCAAGGAAAATACGAATCAACGCGGAATCGCGAGGTCCGAGGATTATTCGGGAGTTTGATTCCATGCCTCGCCTACTCTCGGCATCTCTTTCGAATTCATTCGTCCAAAAAGTATTAACCCCGATCCCCGAAACGGCTCTCATACCTTCTCCGTCGCTTCTTTTTCCGTCGCCTCCGTCGGCGGACGCGGACTCTGCTTTTCCCCCTGTACAAGGGGGTGCTGGTTCCGCGTGGTTTCAGGGCCGTTGCTACGCTCTCCTCGGCGTCCTTCTCGGCCTCGCTTCCCTGCACCGGGGGCCCTGTCTCCGCCCCGGCGCTGGGCCCCGTCGTGGCTGGTACTTTTCCTCGCTCGTATCCACTTCCGCTTCCGGCGGATTGCCTGCTGCGGTCTCGCCTTTAGTCACCGTTCCCGATCTCCCCAAGATTGGCCTTTCAAGGTCAGAGCGCGAAAGGTGCGCGACCGACACAGCATTTGTCCTCGCGGGCCTTGCGGTGTCTATCGAGTCGAGTCCATTCACCATCACCCCTTCGCCGAACCCGAGGGACCGAATTTTCGCCAGTAAAATAACGTCACGAGACCACTCGGACCTTGCACATTACACGCGACGAGCCTTCGCCGATTCTTATTTCTCGGAGAATCGGAGATTATCCAAACGTCTCGTAAGGTGGCATCGAGTCGGCAAAGACCCAGGATTCGTCACTGACCAAGAGAACGCGCGCGAAACGAAAGAACGAACGGCCGACGAAATCCGACCCAACGTCGGCTACGAACCTCGTCGCGGTGCCTGGCGCGTACTGTTTGCCGGGGACGCGACAACGACTCTGCTCCGCGAATTCCGTTCTGCCGCTGTTCGCAGCCTCCATCACGAGACCAGAGCGCCGCGACGCGAGGCGCCCTGCACATGCGTTGAACTTGGTATCCCCCGCTCTGTTAACCGAGCCACGACATCCCTCTCCGCCCCCCCTTTGGATTCTTCGCGCCCTGTCATTCTTCACGGTGGTGGTGCGTGGTAACCCTGCGAAAAACGAGGACTATCGCGCGCCGTCACGACGCTCCTTTCTGCGTCAACGTCCAACGTTCGAATTCTCAAAGTGGAAAAGAAAATTTGTTCCTCCTTAATTGGGGATGGAAATTGGAGGAGGATGATTCGAATTTCAAGGCTTCTCGCGGGGGAACGTGACTCGGAGGCTGTGGAAAATTGCTGAAAATCCAGACAGCCCGACCGCGCGCTGACGGATCCGACCGTCAATCTTTCAGCGGCTAACGTAAAGCTATCGGGCGCGCGCCAACTTTGCACCCGTCGGATCTTGGATTCACGGGGCACGGATTCTTACGTCGATGAAACCCAGCAGCGCCCTCGCCCATGCACTACCCATGTATCTATCTCTAACGCGCCACTGGACAGGAAATGATATAAATAGCGGCAACGCCTGAATCGCTCGCGTCGATGAATGTCAATTTTTCTTCCACCTGTTTGCCTCCGCCTCGCGTCCTTTTTGCTTTCCGCAGATAAGGAATTTTCGCGCAAGTATCGAAAGCAATTTTCAATTGATTCTCGAACGTTTCCGGGGAAAATAAATCGAGGTACTGACCTGTACAACGCTTTGACACTCGGGACTAGACTGTATTGCACGTGGGAGCGAAACATTCCAAATGCCCTTACCTGAAAAAGAAGAAAATCGGTTGAAAAAATTGGCGCGAAGAACGGCGAGAAAGAAAAACATTATTTGCAAAAAATCTCGACACGCTGGAATACGGTCGATAAAGAATACGCTGCGTCATAAATATTAATTGCTCTTTCGCACTCGACGGCGTTCTAATTGGTATCATTTCCCTGCTATGTTTATGCCGTGCACAGAAACGCGTGTTTTATGTCATACAATTATGTGATTATTAAGTGATTCGTAGAAACGAGCGAATTCAGCGCGTATCAACACCGTATAAATTCACGACTGCGCTTATAAATTCATAACCTATTGCGGAAATGCGTTTCCCACGTCATTCCAGGAACATTTCACGATCTAATTGAGCAATTGCAATGTTATCCGTTTCGTAAAACCCTGCCAAGTTTTTCAATCGGAAAATGCGAACACTGAAAAATCAGGCTTCGTTTCAATCGTTGTTCCCGAAACTCAGATGTCCAAGCATCATCTCGCAATCGAAGAATCAATCACAAGATAATTCGTAATGCACGAATTCGCATAAATTTTCCAGGTTGCAAATCAACCTGGAACGCATAGAACAAAAGTTAAAAATGGTCTCCTTTACCAAGCGACAAAGGCGCGGCTTGTTAATCGCAAGCCAGGACGAACGAAGCCGAGAAATTAGCGATACGCGTACAGATTTCCTGGTATCGTCAGAAGCGTAAAGCGGGCAGCGGAAGTAGTCAACGCCGCGGGAAAGTCTACGACGAGAGAGCAACGTCCAGCAACCGTGAAACAAAGCGAGGCCGCCAGCCGTGTAATTGGACTCCCTCGGTAGGAGCTTGATTCTCGTTTTAAGAAGAGCGATGCAGGCCGTCTCTTTTATTTACTAATCGAGACCTCCAGCGAGAGAGTCGCGCTACCGTGGGCATTGTACGGACTCGCCAGCGGAGCATGGACCTAACCCGGCGTCCATTTGCCCTGTCTCTTGATTGTGGACACCCGACCCTTCCCCTCGACCGTCACACGACGAATCCCTTCCAACCCGAGAGACTCCCCTTCCTTTCCAGTTGACGCTTGACAGCAGTCGTATCTCACGATCCTACGCCAGAAACGTCTGCGACGATGCGAGGGCTCCGGCATGAGCATGTGCCACGACGTGACCCAATTCGCTGATAAGACTCGAGAGCGACGTTCTCTCACTTCTCAATCGGATGGATTTTATTACAGTTGCAACGACGTCTTGGATTGTCCGAAATTACTTTGTTTCTCTTGAAATTTCATTGCTACTCAAATTAGAGTGAAATTTTACTTAATTTTGAGTTTGTAACAACAATGAATCATTTGTTTAGAATTTGTTTATTCGAATCAAAAAGACACGGAATTCGTAAACGCAAATCTGGGAAATTAATACACAATGAAATTATCGTAACGTTAAAAATATTATGTAAAATGTGCACTTTGTAATTGAAAATTGCATCCCCAATTATTCCATCGAGTTCCGAATTGAAATAAGACTCTTCTGGAATTTTTGATTCCAATGTTCCAATCCCGATAAAAAAAAGACGACTTAATATAAAGGGAAACGAAATAATTTTCAGCCAGAAATAAATAAAACAAACCGCAATAACGACCAATAAAAAAAAACCCCACGTTTCTTAAATGCCTCGCAAAGAAATATTCCGTTCTCTCAACATTCACGGTTCTCCCAAGTTCGCAATATAACGCCGTAAACAGCCCTTCCCGAAATCCGTCTCCGCCTCCCCCGAAAAAGAAGAGAAAAAAAACGAGGGAAAGTAAAAAGGCACGGAACCAACGCGGAGCCAAGTACAGCAGCCGCGCGGTAACGTTTCGCATTTCCTGTGCGGCGTCTCGAGAGCGAACGCTCCTGCTATATCGTGGTGTACCGACGTATAGGCGAATCCAGCTGTAGGAGCGAACTCTCTGCGGGAGTAGCCCGTGCAGAAGCGATGCCAGGGAAGTTTCGCTCGAGAGCGTGACGGGGGTGGAACGAAGGGTGGCATGCCACGGTGCACGAATGCCGAGAGGGAGCGAGCGTCCGGGGCTAAGGGACAAAGAAAGAGACAGAGCAATGCGAAAGGGGATGGCAAGGGGCCGCGGGCCAGAGTTGGAGCGATGGCAGAGTATTGATTTAGTGGGTTTCGTCTTCTCCATCTATTTGTCCCTCTCGCTCTACATCTCCACGTCTCCGCGTCTACAGCAACGAGGATATCAGACCTTCGAGCCATCTCCAACGCCGCCATCGTTTATTCCATTCGGTGACGCTCCTGACGTCTCTTTATTTATTTTCCGCCACGCTTCGTTTCCTTAATCCTCAGCTCTTCGTAAAAAATTTTCATCGCGACGAAAATTACCTCGTATACTTTGTAACAAGGAATCATATGCGTTTGCCTTGATAAGTCGCGCGTTACAGAGATTTATGAACTGTTTATCCGCTCTTTACTCGATAACTAGATGTAAATTTGTAAAAAGCTGTTATTTTCGCGAAATAACAGTCATTCGCGAGTTTACTTCCACGGCAGAGTAGATGGGATTAAACTTAACGTGGAAACCGGTACTTGTCGACCGGCAAACGGAGGCAAGATTGTAATAGATCCCTAACGGCGTTGTATTTTAAAGATAACTCGGGGCTTAATTGCATCGATTAAGTCGTTTGACGAAGGAATGCAAATTTCTCACCGCGCAGCGCGCTAAACTGTCGTTTATCATCGCGATTTTTGTCTAATCAATGAATTCAACGGCGTTTCGTTTCCGTAAAAAAACCGAAGGGGTGGAAATAAAAGGGCGTAAAAATTCTTTGAATAGTTAACGAGGTATGGTCCAGTTCGGGCTTTTTTTCTTTTCGAAACGACCGCGAAATGTTTCCGTAACACGAGAGGAAACCGGAGATACTATCTCTATACAGTTAAGAGGTGTTTACAACTCCGGCAGTGAATCTGTGGGTAAGTGGGAGAGAAGATGGCAGTAAATATTCCCGGTTCCTAGCGCGCTCTTCTCTCGTATCTGTTTTCTCCCTGTTCTCGGCTGCCCCTGTCTCCCTCTCCGCCCCTTTTCAGGCAAGAGAGTACTCGCGCATCGCGGAATTCCAATTTAGACTCTTCGCTTTTCCTTTCCACTCTGCGTTTTCGAACCGAAAACGCTCGATCGATCGCTCACGCAATCCTCTTCCCCATTTCCCTGCTTGATTTGATTCTTTTCCCCCGCTCTCCAATTTCACCGGAAACAACTCGCGTCATCTACATTCGCAAAACGCCAATAACGCTAATTAATCCGCGTTTTCCCGTTTTAATTTACCTGAATTAATCGTAGCGAACGACGGTTTCTAATAATAACCGTTAACGTCCGGTGATAATTGGGTTTAAAAATAACATTCAACGGCGAGAGTGTGGCTTTAATTAATTACGCATATTAGAGCGAGGAACCGGAGAAGAAAATAGTGCGTGCGTGCGCGGAGAAGCTACATCTGGGGAAAAAACGGAGGGGACAATGCGATTGGAACACAATTACGATAATGGCATCTACGTGTAACGTCGGCCAAGCTGACGCGCCCTTTTGGGACGAGCTTAAATATCAGGACAAAGGTTACGTCGGACGGTCTCTGTGGGAAACTCCCTCTTCCGCGAGCGATCCTCTCTAGGGAACGCGGAGGCCAAGGAAAAACTTTACGAGGCAAAAAAGAATCACCGCAAGGACCTCGGGGTGGAATATTAGAAATTCCGCGCCCCGGAGTCGCTGTCGAGGGGACTTTGCTACGTCAAATAAGAAGATACGTTGAATTACGGTCACCGATTGCCGAGGACGTCGCTTTCTTATTGGATATCGGACATTGACGTATATTCCCCCGGCAAAGCCGCGTTGACACCGTTTCCTCCACGGAAATGTTATTGATTTTTCAGTTGTTGACTCGAAATCCGGCTTTTTTAATTTGCGAAAAAGCCTGGGTTTTATGAGGGTCACCGTGCAATACGCTGGAACATCGCTCGATATCACAATTCACGAAGTGCTGAATGTCAGCGCGGCGTGAATTGGCAGTTTGCCAGGGACTGCAACGACCAAGAGCAATATTTGAGAACGAAGGTCACTAAGTTGGCTCACCTGAACAGGACGAAATTGTCGATAATCCGAGCGTTACTTTTGGCAAATTTATTGAAGGAAGGATATGAAAGCATGGAATAATTTCGAGATTTATCACTTCGTTTTCGGATGGACAAGTGATTTTTTAATGGAATCAATTACACGATCGATTGCAGCAATTTCAAGACTTCAAAGTACTCTTTTCGATTGTTACAATAAAACATTCTTCCTTTGACACGCTGTTTTGGACTCATTAATTTAAGGAAATCCTGATTTCAGTTCCTTGATCCATTTAACGAAGCTACGACTTATATTGGGCAGGCCCAATTCAGACCCAAATTAAATCTATACCTTCATTCTACACAATATTCCATCCACCACTTGAATTCTACTTGAATCCAGGCCCAATCTAGATGAAATCCGGATCCAAATCAGGTTTAACCAATAAAAGTCCCAGTTGTTTCAACATAGGCATGTTATTTCGCGTTGGTAGTTTGATAGAGCGAAAATTCCAGGCCGAGGTTGCAGCTGCCGCGCCGCCCTCTTCTTCCCTGAAGCGACTATGTCTGATCGCACTGTATTTCGAGGACGAGACTCGGGATGGGCGAGGAACGGAAGAGTAGCGGAGAAGAAGGGACGGCGGAACACGATCGAGGGTCCATGAGATGGGAAAAGCGTTGCTGACGGCGGCTCGACCGATACCGGAGCCACCGCGTAGTTGGAAATGAAAGAGCGACTCGACGGGCGATAACTCATTCCTGAACCGAACGAGGCAGCTGAATCCAGCGATATACACGTGCACCACGATTCAAAAGGATCGGCTGTCTCGCTACTCCAAACAGCGAGAAAAGCCACGACATAGCGCTCTCGTTCCGCGCTCGAGACGGATAATTCATAAAAACGTGTAAACCGAATTCTTTCGTTTCAGCGAAAACGGTGAAAAACACGAAACTCCGCTTTATATCTTCGCCCGGAAAGAAACGTTCCTCGTAGCTTTACAGCGTCTACTGATTTTTCGTAGACGGACGTTGCAGTTTTCCCCCCGCTTTCGAGTGGGGAAAAAGTGAAACTTTGCCTCGTTTTTCCAAGCTCCCAAATAAAACTGGGGATGCGGCCGCGACCCAACTTTCACTCCCATAAAAATCTAAAGCCCTCTTCGCCGGCGCTCTTCTGTCTACGGCTTGTTACGTAAATCGAGGCCTCTAAATCTTTTCTCGCCAACTAACCTTGAAATTACATTACGAACTCGTACAAACACGACCTTGTTTATTGTCATGCAGATATTGGAAAGCGATCGAATCATGTCCAAGCGTTTTTACACCAAAGTCGTTAAAAACGTCGATAAACTATTCCGTTGTTTATTCCCGTAACAGGAATTGCTTGTTTCATCCCTAGATTAAATCTAAATCGATGACGAATAATTTACTTTAATCAAGATTCAATTTCGGTTTTATCCGGCCGTATTAGATCCAATTGGAAGGACCAAACTTTGTTTGCCGATATTTCTTTTCCTTACCTCGGAAGTACCGTAGTTTACTTACAAAGTTGAAGCACTTTTCTACCCCACTTCATTTAATGGCCGTGTAAAACTGAACAGGGTTCGTGAAACAATCGTCGTTTTAACGGACCGTGAATGAAGAGCGATGTGTTTCAATAATCTGCAAGCGGCAGATGGATAACTAACTCTAATACGAGCGGACAAACTTGTACATTGGACTGTACACACATACACAAAGAACCTCCCTTTCGCTTTTAAGATGGGAAGGGACCGGTCTTTCGGAGTTTGAGCGTATCCAGCGAAAGGGCGGGCAGTTGGGGCGAAGCTCAAAGAAGATTTAGACGTCATCCCCTGACACACTGATCTGCCGCTTTCATTTCTGTCCCTCCTCCATCGCAGTCAAACCGACTTCCTATTCTGATGAACACACAAGTCGAGTTTCTTGCCCCGAGAACTACGCAACGATTTTCCCGGCCGGGAAATTGGGGGAAACAGTGTCCAACTCTGCGAGATGAAATCGAAGGTTCGTAAAGCTTTCTTTGTACTACGCCGAAAAATTATCGAAACTTTATCAGCTGATAAATTAATCCCGTGATTTATATGTTGCTTATAAAATGCTGTACGAAAAAAAACCTCGTTTCTGATTAATCATTCGCTTCTGTTTCCGAGACGATATTTCAACGACGAAATATATTTCTCGTAGTAGGCGTCGCGGCAAGTTTTTATTCCGAGTAACAACGAGAAGAATTCAAATGCCGGAGAAACCCTAAATTTCCCCAGCCCCGGATTGGCTCGTTCAATCAGACGGAACATTGGAAGGGCGGGCTTAATTAAAATCTCCTTCGAGTTCCGCAATCTTAAAAACTCGCTCCGAAAGCCTTACAAGACCCGAGATTGAAACATCGCAAACTAAGACCCAAAAATTCACTTCTCCAACAAATTATCTCCCATTACGCATAATCCGTGTGAAACTTTTTAACGATCCATCGCCGTCGAATTTCACGGCTCGTCCGGCTCTTATAATTGAACGATGATTTCCTGCCGAGAAAACGAGTACGAATTAGCGCGTAATTAATCACGTAATTACGCGATACATCGCGCTTAAAGTCACGCTTTTAAATTTCTTCGTCGCGATGGAAACTTAGTAGGCGAATTTCAAGTACGTGTCGATGAGTGCCGAAAAAGGAGTAGCAGTTTAGCACACTCGAGCGCACGCATGTGCGCTACTAACGGCCTGCAGAGCAAATAAATTTGCATATCGTTTGTTATTCAAATGCCGGCGTTCAGTCTCCCGATTCTCGACGAGAGAAACTATTCAAAAGCCCGTCTCAGGAGTGCACCGACGCGTCCCGCGTTATAATTTATTGTTCTTTATAAGCTTTCAGCCGCGTTCCAAAGAACGCGAAGCTGATACGAGAAGACGGCGAGGGCCTTACAGGTGTGGCTAATTACGATAATCGCTCGTGTAGATTCGATCGAACTCCTCGATACGCCGCTCTCTCCGGCATAACGTATCGCTGAAAACTGGAAATATATTTTATTCGCCATTCCCGGTGGTCCTAGTCGCAACTTTTACACCGAACGCTTCCACGTTTCGCGGCAATTAGTCCCGGCTACGAAAAAAACCCCGTGATTTACAGCTCTTGAAATTCATTCGATTCCTTCCACGGCGCGGACGAGGAAATTGATTTTTCTCCGATAAAAAATTGCAACCTTCGAGCCTTCACGTTTCTGCGATTTCGATTTTTCGTTTTTCGAACGATCCGAGAAAAGGGGGAGAGATAATTCGATCCCTTGAGGTTTAAGGGTTATTGGTCGCAACGCTTTGGCCTTCGGATCGATATAAGTGGATCTATAAATTCACCGGAGAAGCATCGAGCCTATATTTACTCTATTATGCAGGGCCATTTTTATAAGCCGTTTACGTTTAACGGCAAATCATCGTTTAGATGCTCCGGCTTGATATTGCTCATAAATTCTCCAGGGTACCGTCGGCCCGGCAGCGACGTGGAAAGAAGCATGCGTAGGTCAGTGCCGCGATGGTTTGCCCCGGAGCCCGCGAGGTGGCAGCACCGGAGCGGTGACCCTTCAACCCTGCGAGATCTGATTTCGATAACGGATTACACGACGCGCCATCTGCCGTTGTCCCCGGGACATTCCGTTACTTTACGGTTCCTCCCGAACGACACAGATGGCCACGACGCGATTGGCGGGAAGCGCGCTCTTTTTCGAATTCGAATTTCAGCCGCCTTTTTCTCCGCAAGATGTTGTCTCGCAAGGTTGTTTGAACACGTTTGTATATCGACCGATCGCCGGCACTTTCGCGCGTGGCGCGCATGAGTAATTAACTTCGATGCTATCTTCAACGTGCAATTCGTATCCTTTAAAATTCGCTGCACACCAGCGCTATCCAATAACGCCATCGGCATTCGTTATACCCGACGATCAAGATGCGAATTATCAATTTATTATTAATACATCAATCGATTTGAAAAATGCCCTTCGCGCTGTAAAGACCTCTCGCGTTTTTCATGCGATTCCTGCTTTCTTACTGCATTTTCTTTTTTTCAGGCAGGCCAATTTCGCGATTCTCATGCAGAGGAAGACGCGGGTCGTGCACGATGAATAGGAAATCAAAGGAGGTTGTTTACGAGCTCATGAAATGACGTTCATCACGAAGCGGGAGGTCTTTTCTTGCGCATTGAATACATTTTTACGGGTTACGGAGTACGGTTGTTTTATCAACCGTTTGGGTCAGAAAAACTATCACATTTATAGACTTCAATCACTTTATAATTGAATTTGTTTGAGCGTATCAAGTTTACGTGTAAATCGTCACTTTTACCCGTGTATTTATTGATTTTTAATGATAATTTATTAAGGAAATCAATAAAATGAAATGAAACGAGTATTTTTTTTAGCAGGGGTGCAAATGCGGACTCGAGACCGGCGCGTGGCGACGCTTATTAATCATCCGCATCGGCCTACTCTCGTCGCAGCATGAGCAATGCAAATCGGTATTTTACAAGAGTACCAATCGCCCGGCGCGACCGCGTTTGGGTGGTCTTTGAGAGAGTCAGCAAGGTGCCAAGCTCTATTATTAGAACGGTACGCCAGCACGTGAAAGCGCGTACGATGATAGGCCCGTTCGTATCGAAGACACCGCGGCTCACGAAGTATTTGATTAGAGCGTGAAATTACGTGTTAATACAAAATGGCAATCACCGTACGATAAAAGATCTGAACGTCGTAATCTCGAGGAAGAAATCATGACTGACGCGGGGAAAATAATTAACGGGCATGATATTAATATGTAAAGCCTGCGGAGACGTAATTAGCGGTAAACTTAGTAAAATTTCGCGGCTTTTCCTCGCATTACGCAACAGCGTTGTTTTTGTTTGTCGCTGGGAAATTTGAACATGAATTATTGCGTCGAGCTGGAAAGGACGTTTAATTCCGGGAAGTTGCTTTGTTAACTAAGAAAATGTTCAGCTGATATTTTCTTATCGGTAACGAGCGCTGTTAAACTCGAGAATTGTTTCGCCGAGCTATTAAAAATGCAGTTAGCGGCAGGTTACGTGACGATTTATCAATACATTGTTCTTAAATAATTCTCGAAGAGGAGTTTTACACGCCTTTACGGCGCCTTTTTCCGTATCAATATTGACCATTAAAAAACCGTCCTGAAATAACACTAAATTTTTATGGCCTTTTTCAACGTGTAAGATCATTAAAAATATCAGTTCGCAATAATGGATATTCCTATCTGCAACATTAAGCGTAGTTCCACGCATGTCGCGATGTTAAATATCCATTAAAAATTACGCAGCGAAGGTTGAGCTACTTAAAAAAAATATTCAACCAGTTAAATCAACAACCAAAAAGCTCCGAGTCCTTTAACTGTCGTAAAACGCTGACCTTGGACAGCGTGAAACGTCGTTTTTCAAAGATTTGTAAATGAATATGAATTGTTCATTAAATCCGATTACGTTTAAGTATTTATAAACTTCAAACTGCACTTTTAACCTTTTTAGAATCGACAATTCGTACTTAATCTTGTTATTTAGTGAATAAAACCGCATCGTCATCGAACCATTTTACAACATCGATGTTAACTGAAGATAAATTTCAGATCCAGGCGAATCTGTCGACATATACACGCTCAACATCAGCGAGGATGCAACTGCATTCGACAGGTAGTAATATTCTCAGCGCAGGCGGTAAATCATGCGCGTCGAAGGTGGAAGAAATCGTGATGAGCAAAAAGTTTACGTACTGCTTTCGCTGACTTTTTATGCGTACCCAAAAGAAAGAAAAACCAGAATCGATCCCCCGATAATTGGATTTGAGCCAGGCCAAGGTGCTTTTGCGAATTCCAAAGAAATTTGGAATTGAATCTAATTGTTATCTTGAATTGGTCAAAGGTGTTGGAGCTAATAAAAAGAAGCGAAGCCAAGGAGAGATCAGAAATGGAGCCCAATTAGCCCACATAACTATTTTACTGCCGCACGCATCCGCATGAGACAAGTTGAGATCTTATCAATTCTCTCAAGCAAGGTCATTAAAGTGGACTCGCTTTTCTCACGCGCAAACCCGAAAATTCTAGCATTTTTATCGATCGCTATCACATCTTAATTATCTAATTACCCCAGCGAATAAAGGACGCTTTGTCTCATTGCAATTATGAAATCTAACGAGAAAACTTGAGTATTTTCGATTAATTAAATCGATCAAAGCGTCATAACTTAACCATATCATGCAGGACTTTTTCTTCGCTTCGAGCAAAACACAGCCCACTTATTTCCCGCATCGTCCTTACGTCACTTTGACCCCAGACACGGGTTCTTATCGGTGAATCTCGATTCCTCTCTCTCTCTTCCCCTCGTCCTGATTAGGCCAAACTACGAGAATCCGGAGAGTAATTCGCACCGACACCAGATCGGACTCCGAGATAAGACCGCGAGACAAGTGTAGAGCTCGCGAATGGCGCTAGATCCTGGCTAAGTGCACGTAGAAGATCTCGCGCGGTAGCGCATCGGCCGCGTTGACTATCTGGCCGAAGGATCGGCCAGATCCCGAGCACCTCGAGCCTTCGATATCGTGATTTGCTCCGTTGGAGCCTGAAAAATCGCCGGGGAAATGGCGGAACAATTGCTAATCCAGCGGGCATTTACTTCGGCCGCGTGATAATCCCGTTACCCGAGCCTTTCATGGGCGCCGGTCAAAGGATAAATGGAGGTGGCGAACCGGGGGCGTTTGGCAGGAACGAGAGGCTGGCTCGTCATCCGTCAACTGTCAGTCGTGCGGCCAATCCTCAACGTTGAAATATGAAAAGCGAGCCAAGGGCGAGCTCGAGGCTCGTGAAACGCACCTCTCGGGCGGGCTAAAAAAACCTCTAACGTCCGGAATTTCTCGCTTGATTTATAAGGACAGTCGACGGCTGCGGGCGTTCATTTTTTTCGGAATTACGAAAAAGGAATAGACGCCGTTCGTCCCTGACCGCGAATAATGGAGTGAACGTCGGTACAGGGACTGCGAAAATCCCGGAACGATGGGACAGAAATTGCTCGCTGCCGAGTGACGTTGAGTTCCGCGATTTGCATAAAGCATGAAGCATTTCTTCCCCCACTCACAACTCTTTTCTCAGCCAGCGAGAGACTTGTCAGAAGGACCTTCTTTACTCGCGGAACGTAAAGGTTGAGCGCGACGCATACCAGGATCTCCTTCTCTTTGCGGTAAAGATCACGAAGTTATTTTATACAGAACTCCAACGCCGAACGTGGCGTTGGAAAAGAAAATATTCCGGGCCTGGTGAAGAAACGAGATAAGGGGGCTCGGCGACATTTCCAGCCCGCGATGTTCAAACTGCGAAACGCCATTAACTTATTTCTGGAAATTCGTCGAATCGCGGGTATTTTACACGAGCTGCTCATTACGAAGCCTGATAAGGACGCAGGAAATCGGCGATTCGGTTCTACGTTTAAAAATCAACTCAC
This sequence comes from Zelostemma sp. ZL-2020, assembly GCA_022816865.1. Taxonomy (NCBI): domain Eukaryota; kingdom Metazoa; phylum Arthropoda; class Insecta; order Hymenoptera; family Platygastridae; genus Zelostemma; species Zelostemma sp. ZL-2020. The sequence goes on along the minus strand of JABFQM010000382.1, from coordinate 5,947 downwards.
CATTTCCCGACTCATTCATCAAAGTCCAAAGTCCCCTTTTTTTCAGCCCGACGCGCAATTAGAGAAACGAATTGTTCTCTTTCGATAGCCAGCTTTTCATCGATATCGCTGCCTTTCACGACTTCGATTTCAGAAGGATCGATCGCGCGTGCGAGGAAGGCCGATCGCCCCGATTGCGACACTCGAGGCTCCGAGAAAGAGAAAGAGACTGCGCAGGAATGAAACATTCGTCGCGTATTGTACCGTCTCCAGGTTTCTCGGGACAATGATTGACCTCGCGCCGAAGAGATCGAGAAGCACGGAAACACTGGCGAGCTTATGAAACGCGGTGTGATACGAGCCAGTGAAAAGGGCGTGAGAGGCAATGTACGACGAAGCCAAGCACCCACACCTCAAGAGAAGGAGCGACGTCGTAGCCAAGAAACGCGCGAATGCACCCACTCGCAACGACGAGAAAGCCTTGCGTTTACAAAAGGAACACTTTTTTCCGTTTTTCGGGAGACGTTGAATGTTTTGTATCGGAAGCTTTTGTTTCTTTTTGAGAGGAAGAAATATTTATCATTAGGAGAATGACGCAATGTGTTTCAATTTGAGGCTGAGAGGAGAACTGGACCGTTTCTTTTGCTCCCTGTATTTTAGCTCGAGTGCCGACAGGAGTGCGAAAGGCCTAAGCAGAGCCTGGCTATTATTGTTTGCTGGTCAATTCCAGCTCATTTCGGCGAGTGTTCTTCGATTTGGAACCACCAGCGCCGGCGATATATCCGTAATTATAGCGGGAGCGGGGAATGCTTTTAACGGGCCGCCCCGAGCTGCGGGTTGGGCGAGTGGAACCGCGTCTTGCATGCCTGCCTGGCTACTATACACCCTGTTCAAGGAGGGAGCAAAGTAATACCTACGACGCTGACGTAATGTATCGCGCTGGAAACTTTACGTCAAACATTTTTTATCTATCCTTGAAATATTACCGGTCCTTTTTTATTCAAATGTTCAAAAAAAACAACAAGAAAAATTATAGTCATGTTATTTACTGTGTTTTTAATCCTTCTATGGTGGTATCTATTAAAATCAATCTTATTTGTCCCGCGAAAAAATTCACGAGCAAAGATTAGCAACAAAAGACGTTGTTACGATTGTGTGCATTTTTTCACATTACTCTTTCTTGGAGTTTTGTCATTTTTAAATGATTTTGCATGGTGTTCGTTACCTGTTGAAAATGTTGGACATAGGAATGATGAAAAACATTTAATAACGAACAAAATAAGTTGTCGTGAAGTCGAACAAGTTCAAAAATATAAAATTCTAAGGAAGAATACTGAAGAACATTTCATTGTGTCTTTCGTTAATAATTTTAGATCATTAATTTTTTTTAAGGGTAAATAAGAGTCATTTTGTAAAATTTTGATATAATATTGTGGAGAAAATTGTTCGTAACATTGCAATAATTTTTTCCGTTAAACATTGATCTTTTGAAACGAAAAAATTTTACTAAAAATGGAATCGTTACTCCAAAAGTCTTATTTTTAATACGAATTTTCAAGTACATAACGTGGTTTTTTTTGAATATTAAAAATATCTAACTTTTCCAAGAATAACGTTATCAAAAACATAAATTTTTGAAGTCGAATAAAAAAATTAAAATTCGAGAAAGGAACAGTTTCTCGAATATCAATCCAATAAATACCTCATTCCTACGATCATTCAAATGTTAAAAAACTGGCAAGTTCAACAAATCACAAAACCTTGTTGAATTCGCATACAAACAAAATAAAAGTCTGTCAATTCAACCCCTGTAAAAATCCCGCTTTCCCCATACTTCAGACACCTCAAAAAAAGATTGCGCCGTACAAAGAAAATGTTTCCAGCCAAATTATGCAGACCCGAATGCTCTTCTTCCGAAGCTTTCCAGAAATAATGCAGCCCGGAATATTTATGTCTTCCTCGTATTCAGCCGTTTAGCCCCGCAAAGTCGAAGGCAATCGATGTTTATGGATTTCGTACAAGCGTCGACGTGAAATCGCGTAGTTGGTAGGAGCAATTACGAATCGCGTGATTTGTGGCCGTAACTCGTCGCGACGGCGGCGTCGTGACGCTCCCGGCTGACTCGCAGGTGGCCGGCACAGGGTTATATCTTCCCCGCCTCGTGTTTTCGTTTACCGGCCCTGTTTTTGGACGGTTGCGGTCTTCGAGTATTTCGGAACGAGCCGAAAATAACGGAACCTGTATGGTAAATGGCCAGACAAGAGACTATTCAGTATAAAATAGCTCGCGCACCGCGAAAGGAGCGTGAGAACGCGCTCTCCGACCGAACAAACTTTATCTGGAAATGCCAAAAATGCAAATAATCCATCGTGCTTTATTTTCCTGATCATGGAAACGGAATCGTCTCCAGCCACAGTAATTGTGACAACGTTTATCATCAGATCGTACGGTGATAAAAAATGGAATGAAAGTATTGAAAAACAAATCTTTTAAAGATGAAGATTTTTCAGATTCGAATGTGTGCGAAGCGATTAATTTGCTTCAATTGCACGAAAAGAATTGATTAATTTAAATAACTGTGATTCGGAAGAGCGTGTAATTAAGTATGAGATTTATTTGCGACTAAGAATACACCGCGTGCGTTTATACCTGCGTTGTGCATGAAATTCAAAAAGACCGGTAAGACCGTTACTCATCAATGATCGGAAAACGACTAATTACCACCTCTGAATTAATTGCGTCGATTTGTGAATGTCAATTTTAATGATCAATCGCGAAACACGTTCTTCAATACCAGATCTTCGAGTTACATTCGATGCTCTCGTAATTTAAAACACGTCTAGGCTAAATTACTAATTTTCCGAACACTTCCAATTCTCCTTTTTTCAATTAGATTACAAACGAACAATCATGCATTTTTCACTGAGAATTCAATTTTAAAAGTACAAGTTCAATTAATAAAATTAATCTTCACAAAGGATTCCAATTCCTCGAGAACGAAACATGAATTACACACGATACAATCACGAATTATACAGATCGCATGGTAGTTAAAAAATGAATTTTAAAAAAGTTATGAATTCTTGAACAAACGAGAGGAGGAAACGAATCGAACAGTAAAAAAAGCGAGCTACGAGTGAATGTTTGCTGTCGATGCGAACACGTCGGAGCCAACAGATACACACGCGATAATTATCAAACTCCATTTGAGGGGAGACAATAATTACAATGATTATATTGAAGTCGGAAGGTAGGCGGCCAAGGAATAAATTACAGGTCTGCCTTGCTGCGTGCGCTCGTCGAAACGGCATAGGTTCGTTCGATAGATACCCATCTGACCGTTCTACGCAGCAGAGGGCGCTGCCATTTCCACATTTTCCCCATCGATTCAAAAACCCCACCACTCCCACCAACAAAAAACTCAGTCTCCCCCCAAAAAAATCATCCAAACCCCGACCTTCCAATTCCTCCCCAGAACATTTCTATTTTTCTCCATTCTTCCTTCGCCTACACATTGTGACACTCGAGATTTATTCCTTGTAAATTATTTTTTCCTCCTTTTTTTGCCAGCGAATCCTTTTTACTCGTCGTCAAGCGTATCGCGCATCAGAGAAGGGAATTCAATTCGTTCGTGTCGGCCCAAGCAGGGCATTCCTGCGTGAATTCTCCCGGAGATTACCCGAGTCATTTCGATTCCGATATTGCTGGTAATACCGTTTCTCTTTCCCTCTCGAGTGATTATATTTTATCGGCAATAGCGACACGATCGAAACGAACACTTGACCAATTAAATAATTAATCTTCCCGCGCCGTAAATAAGATCGAAAGAAAAGCTCCATTTGGAAAGTGAGACGAAAAGGTCCGTTGAAACGGCTGGTACCAATGTGTCTCCCTTGAAGATATTGTGTACGGTGTTCGTCGAGACACCTAATTATACGATTGTCGTTTGTTCGCAGGCCGTAGATATCAGGACACCGCGGACAGTTTGGTCTCGCGACGGGTCCTCGTACTTGAATCCCCGGGAGCGGAGTGACTCCAATGTCCCCTCTCTCCATCTCTCTCGATCTCTCTCTCTCGCACCTTGGGCCCTCTCTCGAAGGAAGATTGTCGCGCGATTAGTGCGGGCCCCGATGTCACGCGGAAGATGCATTGCTCTCGTGGGCCTGCCGTTATACGCCGCCGCGGTCCTGGTATACGTGCAAGGGACCCAGAGACTCTGTGCGCGTGAGACGTTTATACGGGGCCGTTTATATACGTTGACGCCGTAAGTGCATAATCGCCGATTGCATCTGCTTGCACTTTGCGTCAAGACCCGGCACCTTGCAGTTGCCCTGTTCGCGTTGTAGATCCGCGTATCTCCGCACTCGCGCCCGCGACGTCCACGGCTTGTCCTTACGCATGCATCCTCCGTTCTCGGCCGGCGCATTTTTATACCCCAGGGAGGATTTCATGCGAAGAGGAGGAGGATGTGAAAGGAGTGACGTTGCTTTTGTTGTACGAAAAAGGAGAGCCGACCGAGAAAAAGTTTCTTGCATTTTTTTTCCACCTCGCGATATTTTTACAGCATGCGCAAAGTACTGGACTAAAACTTGCGGTGTTTTTTTCGAAACGATATATTTATTTGAAGTGTGAAATTTAGAGCTCAAACTGTCACCTTTATTACTTTAAAATGACCAGTAGTAATTTATTTATTAACTGTCTATCGACATGAAATTAATGTTCATGCATTAATCAATACATATATCACTGAATATTTTAAACTTTCAATTTCACAAGTATAATTATCTCAATAATTCATTCGAAGGGAGCGTTAATCTTTTGACTGTTTCACCGAATGTTCAACAGCGTCATTAAGCCTTAATTGTAAAGACAATAAAAAATAAAAAAAAGGGGAAAAAGTGGGTTGTGATGAGACCCGAGAGGACCACGCGACGTTCCCGTCACTCGAGTCGCAATTTTCGATCTAATAAGCCTGGCATTCTAATGAATAAAGAAACGCGAATCCTATGAAATGCTTTAACCGTTTTCTAGACCATAAGATAAGCACCTGCGCTATCGTTGAAACCGGTTCCAAAGACACAAGATAACTAGGCAGTTGAAAGCTTTTCTGCAAGTAGCGAGTGTCTTCATTATTTCCTCAAAGTGCACACATGCAAAATTGATTCCTCCTGCACAACAAATTACCCACATTGCCGTGAATCGATACTCGAATCTACGTTCGATTAATCAACGGCACGCACGACTATGTGGGCTGATACTCCGTTTGCCATTCTAAACGCGCCGGGAGATTCAATAAATAATGTCAAACGGAGAAAAATAATTACTACTGTTAAACTCGATGCTTCTTACTTGCACCTGTACCGAGTGAAAAATGTATTGCAACAATTGTCGTTAATTAATTGGCTGCGAAAGTAAGGAAAGCTGGAGACAGTGAAAGACGCAGCGTTTCGTTTTTTGTTCCCTGCAATTTTTCCCCATTTTTTTAAAAGTACCTACAAGTATGAAAAACTGGACATTTTTTTCATGACAACTACTTTCTTAATGGATTAGAAAATACTTCAAACACAGATTTATAAAAATAAACACGTTTTGGGTGAATATTTTAGTTGTGCAATTGATTCGTGATTAAGGTGGAATGATACTTTAATGCAAGGGTGAATTAGAAAAAATATTTATAACGCAACGTCATTAATTACATTTAATATGCCAGTATAATTTATTTAACAACATCTTCTTCTTCACGAAAAAAATAAGCCACTGAAAAAATTGTGCAAAAATGCTCGTAACGAACAATTGAAAATTTTAACAGTTTTTTAAAAGAAAAATGTTTATTTCTTAGCCAATTTGCATGTTTGGTCATTTATATTGTTCACGGGACTATTTGCAACAACTTGACCGTGGCGTTTTGAAAAATATTCATTTGCCAAAAAGATACATGCATTTGTTTAAAGAATTGTTGACCTTCTTA
>JABFQM010000381.1:0-37598 GCA_022816865.1 Zelostemma sp. ZL-2020 | reverse complement strand
GGGGGGGCCGCGGTAGCTGCGTCCTTTCGCGCCACCACGCTCTTCCGATGTCCCTAGTGTACGACGTAGAAAGAGAGAGGTAAACTGTGCCATATTGGTTGCAATAATGAGGAAGGTACGCTCAGTGCTACGGTACTGCGAGAGTGTTTTTGACGGAGGATAGAATTCTGTATTGGTTATCGGGCTCCTGACACGCAAGGAAGGTTAAGGGGGATCCGCGTTCCCCCTCTGCCCGCCCCCCCCCCCCCTCTTTAATTACGGAGGCTTCGAAACCGTAAAATGCTCTATCTAAAATCGAAAACAATGGTCATTTTCGAAAGTCTCTCGCGTTCGTTTGAATGAATATTCAAGTTTACTGGAAGCACGACACTTGCGATATTTGATTCTCTACGAGTCTTAAGGTTCCTTTTATTATACCTATCTCTAAATATAATCCCATCCCATCAGCATTTTTTGTTCCTTTCCCGAAAACATCTTCATCCTTAATGCATTATCGTATATTTATTTTTCAAACAAGTTTGTCAACCGAATGTCAAGTCAAGGCGAATTCTTTGATTTTCCAACAAACGCTAATGGAAAATATCGAACTCCCGATTTCACCTCTTAGAAATTAAATTTGCGCGTTTATACAAAATTTCACTCTCGATCGGCGTAGAAACTTTATAAAACTTTGCGTAAAACAAGACGTTTTTCGGAAGCTGCGAACTAAACGAAAGAACTTTTTTCTGACCGCCTAGCTCTAGGTACTTGCAGCAACTTTTTTCCCTTGTTCGATAATAGTCGCGGCTGCAGCGAATCTTGGCAAGAAGAGATCGAGCCTCATACTAAATTAGCGCGATTGCCATTATATTATCCTAAAATCATCGGTGTGTGAGCAATGAATAATTAAAAATAGATTGGAGGGATGCAGTGACGATGCGCTCGTTTGATCGCCCATCGAAGTGCACTAGAATTGAGTAATTTTGGGTAGTGCCCTTCGCGAGAGTCATCGCAGGAACTCGGACACGCGGCTAGTTATTATTTACTCATTATTTCGTTATAACGTATTCAAGTATTAGTTGCAAATTTTACGAACAGTAGAAACACGGTACTCGTCTTTGGTGCAATTGAGTCCCACTTCGTTGCGCCCGATCGAGGCTATAAACCGGGCCCCCAAGCTCTGGGTTCCACTATAGTATATTATAGGTACCTGGTACCTAAACATACGCCTTCAGTTTAGCCCAATCGTTGTTTTTTTCTGCAAATTTTTACATTTATTATTTCACTCCTCCTTCGGCTAAAATTCATCGAAGAATTGAAATTTATGTCATTGATTTTAGGGAGGTTCGGTGGCGAATTCCAAATTTCAGGCTAGAGGCGAGAATAGCGACACAGTTCTGAAATTGCTTCTCTGGAACTTATGCTGAACTGTGCGTTTTTATCCTAGGAACAAACACGTTTTCATTCAAGAGCCTTTTTAGAGAGGAAAAAGATGCGCGTTATTATTCTACATTCTAATGTGGCGAAAAATTTGCAATCTGAAAGCCTTATTCAGTGATTATAGAGATTTTATGGTACTCTGTGTCGCTATTCTTAAGTTGCCCTAAATTTTATTTCGAGGAACCTCCTTAAGGGGGCATGTATACCTAGTAGCGATTAAATTTACAAAGATTACATTTTAATCTTGATACAATGGAACCCAAAAAATTCAGAGTACTCTACTTTTATAAAAAAAAACGATGTTTTTACCATTCTAGGTAAAAAGTGCCCCCTATAATTACGCATCCGAATTAACCCTTCGCCGACTCGACCCCTTCCTTTCGGTCCGCAAAGGGTTAATCGAGCCAAAATTTAAACTTGTCATTACTTTTTACGTATAAAAATGTGAAAACATGTTTTCTTCGTGATCGGTATATTATTCGGTATACGTAAAAGTTTAGCCATCGACTTGTCGCTCGCCGTTTGATGAACTCGGTTCCGTTTTCCACGTCTTCGAAAAATTCGCTTTCATCTTTATATCTTTCTTCTTGGAGCAATGTGAAAATTGACGAAGCGCGACGTTTTTCAATAATTGCGAAATGCCGTTAATGTTTGCCTAGGTTTAAAAGTGCCGATCGCACTTTGCCGTATCAGAGAATTGGCATAAACTTGTCGTCCATTTTGCGCGCGCGCGGAAATACAACGTCCAATCGTAGAATTCGTAACTCGACGCGCCAGCGATTCAAACTGTACAATGAATTATCGATAATACAAGAACGCTCTTACAAATTTGGCCTCGGTTTGAAAAAGTAATCCTCCTCATTGAGTATTGGTATTGTCGTCGATTCGTTTGCAGCTCGATCGTGCAAATGAAGAAAGGAGCACCGGGAACAAGCGAGTAGCCTTAGAACTCCTCGTTATTATAACAAATCGTGGCTTCATTGTATTTCGCAAAAGTGCACCTTCCCGGTGATGTCCTTGCTGGTCATTTCTTGGTCCTGGCTCTGCGCTATCTCGCTTTTTGGGCTGCCGCCCTCTTCCAGCGAGCCCCCACGGCTTCCGTGGGGGTACATCAACTGTCATCTAAGCGCCAAGGTCGATATCATCGGCGGCCGGGACGGTTTGTTGTCGAGTAGCCTGTCGATCTCCGTCATCATCGTTTGGTTTAATTTCGGTATTAGCTGCGAACAATCCATAGTTCTCTTACATAAACTCGGAGGAAAAACAAGTACCAACAAATCTGTTTGGGAAAATGGATTTTTTCAGCTGGAATTTTCATGTTTGCTCGAATACCTGCAAACTTTGAAGGCTCTCGTAAAGTTGTTCTATATTGGAGGCTCCAATAAGAAGGCACTGGACACTTTCATTCTTCAGGGACCACGCGATAGCCAACTGGCCGAAAGAGCAGCCCAATCTCTCGGCGAGCGCGCACACGTCTCGCAGCTTGTCGGAGTATTTCCGAGGCTCGTCTTCCGAATTGTTTTTTTCCTTTACCGAGCTATCCTGCATCATCGAAGGCAAACATTGAGAGGTCGTCGCTTACGCCATTACGAATTATGACATTGATCACTACTGAAAGGGAATACGATGAAACGCACCTCTTTGTACAAAGATTGAGTTTCATCCTCCGTCCAACTGAACGAGGAATACTTATTCTGAAAATACAGGGTCATTACGGAGCGAGTTCTGTTTGCCGTTTGCGGTGAAAGCTACATTTATCAGTTACGTGGGAATCGGGTCGTGATTCTCGGAATTCTAATGATCAATGTGAGATTTTTCGTTACTTTGACACTCGCGGATGAACGGGTTATTGTCTCTTTTTTTACCTTGTACGAAGACCTCGAGAGGAAAGACATTCCGCCGTCCTCGGATTTGGACGAGACCATGCCGATTGTCACGGCCGACCATGCCATCAATCCAACACCTTGAAATTCATAAAAATGCATTCAAAATTTTCAACCAATTTCCTCGCTGAATTACCGATTTTATTATAAAGCTCCGGCATGTACAATTCCGGCTTGTCCCTGTAAAACAAATGGTACTCGGCTTGCTCGACGATCGGCGTTACGCAATTGAATTGCCTGCAGTTCGTGTAAGCCTCCATGATCTCGACCGGGGACCATCTGGACGTGCCCCAATACATGACCCAGCCTTTGCTGATTACGTAATTCATCGCTCGTACAACTTCTGCAATGATTAGTTATAACAATTATACGTTGTACGCGTATATCTATGACTTTTTTGGAATCAACGATCACCTTCCATGGGACACATGGGATCGACTTTGTGGATCATGACAACGTCGATGTACGGCAACTGCAATCGGGCCAGAGAAGCTTGCACGGACTCGATTATGTGCTTCCTTGAAAGTCCTCGTCCCTCGGTCCTATCCACATTCGTAATTATTTAACCTCGTACATACCGAAATCAGCTAAATAAACTAGCTCGCGAGATCACCCCGGCAAAAATGAAAAAATGCGAAAAAAAGTTAACATGAGAACTTGCATCGTCGTTATTTTTTCAAGTTTTCGGCATTTTTCATTTCGTATTTTTCGAGGGACGTTTGACCGAAAAAAAAATCGGGACTGATAAAAATTGAAAGCTTCTTTACGAGTATGCATTATTGTATAGGCGCGCTCGATATGTATAAAGTATTCGAGATGCGAAGAGCGTGACAAGAATGTCGGCTTGAGTTTTACCTACTTGGTGTTCCAGTATATTTTCGTAGTAACGACATAGCTGGAACGGTTCCAATTGCGGCGCAGGAGGATTCGGCCCAATTGAGCTTCGGCTCTGTGCCCGCTGTGAGCCTCGCTCAGATCGAAGACGTTGATTCCGCTGTCGTAGGCCAGGGCCACAACGGTTTCGGCCACTTCCTCGCTTCCGCAACCCCCGACTCCTCCACTAAACGTTGTCCACGTTCCTGACAAAATCAGCAACTCGTAACACCGCGTTCCTTATCACATATCATTTTTTTACGATATTTATACGATATGCACATTCAAACTTTCGATTCCGCAATGCGCCAAACGCACCGAAAGAATGTTTCCGCGACTCGATCACACAGATATCTATGGACATTGGACATACACGAGACATTCCGCAGATGATGCTATACGTTTCGAGGCATATATTGATAGGCAGAAAAGCTGAAAAACGCAAGGGACTCGACAAGCGACATCGATTATATGTACTTATACACTTCTCGGCACAGAAACATTTCCATTGTTGTCCCATTGAACCATTGAACAGAGTTTTCTAGGTTTTCCAGCGCCAAGAGAAAAGCTCTGTTGGATCGAACGTTGCTTTCATGATTATTCCGCTTGATCCGAAAAGCGAATTATATGCATACGCGCGAGTCCAAAGCGCGTATAACGGATTCGCGTGCCGATAAAAATGCCCTTGACGCGAATTAATACCATTTTTATTTCGTCAATCGCAGTGGCGTGAAAATGTAATGGCTTTTTTGAAACTTGGCCGGTAAAAAGAAGTTTACGGTATTCCTCTTAAGGGGATCTTTTATGGGGCGTAAAAGCCCGCGCGGAACTTTGAAAAATCGGCTATTTATAAGAGATTTTATTTCTGTTCATTCGATCCGGAGCGCATTCTCGTGGCCCCAAGCCGCGCGACACTCAGCCAATCTGCAGCCGTTTCCGCACATGTTTTAAGAAAATAAAAGTCGCATAAAGTTAACGACAAACATTCGGCACATTTACACGATAAGGAGCTGACATAATGAAATAAGTGGAGGTACTCGCCGAGCAAAGTCCGCGAAACTTTGCGTATTTAAAGTTCAAGGTCTTTGTCCCGTTCGAACACTTGCTTTGGCCTAGAAAAAAAGGAAAAAAAAGGGAAAAAAGAGAGAGAGAGAGAGAGAGAGGTGGGGGATGGAGTATGCTCGATTCGTTTTCAAAGTTTAGGAAAGATGGAAGTGACATTAAGCGTACCTAATCCGACATTGGAAACACGTAGACCGCTTTTGCCCAAGTTGCGGTAGCGAATACCTGGCGAGGGATGCTGCAGGCGCTGGGATTGGCTCGTTATGCAGTTCGTCAGCAGCTGTTCCTTGGTTCCCGTCGTGCTGCAGTGGATGCTGGAATCCGTATTCCCGCCGCCGTTGAACTCTTCCATGCAGTCCAGACTCGCTATTGGAGCACGGCATCTGCACCGAATTCACAGCTTTTCAAGAAAACTCGACATTTTCACCCCCGATTTGGCCTTATCAAAATTTAGGATATTTCAGACGATAATGATAAAAAAAATAATGACTTTCTCGGAAAGAAACGCGAAACGTATAATGAACGAGATCGCGGGGATAACGAGTAATCGTGCATTACATAACGCGCGTACAATCCACCTCGGATCAGTCTATAAGCCAACTTTCCTCACCTTTCCAGAAATAGATTGAACTCGGCTTTCGTTTCTTCCAATTTATGCGAGCAAAAACTTACCGATAAATAGTGGGCAGTGCGTAAGAATCGTCATCCTCCATGCTGCTGTTGTTGTTGGCGTTATTGTTGTTGTCGTTGCCCGTGTTGGACGCGTGTCCAAGGTTGCACAGCATGATTTGCGACATAGCTGCTACGCGCGAGGATCGATCGATCAAATTCGGATCGATGCCACAACTCGAGGTTCAAATAAACTCGACCGCGGGACGAAGCCAAGCGCGCTTTCGCTCCTCGAATCCAAGAAAATCACGGCCTTCCCTCCGATCCCTCCGATCCCTTTGATCCCTCCGATATATCTCATTAACAATACTATCTATTATTGCACGCGACGTGTAGGCACTAGTTTATTGAATAATTTTAGGCACCGTTCGAGAGAGAGAGAAAGTCGCGGAGAACGCAGAGCGACGGCCTGACACACATTCGCGATCTCCCTCATCGCGTTTACGGCAGCGCTGGCTAGAAATGCGGTTTTATTAGCAATCCGGACGATGACGACATTCCTTATACATGTATATTATCGATATGGCTCTGGATATGTGACGCCGCGGTTCATCGGTTCGACTTCTTCGTCTCGTCCTGCCGCGGGGCACGAGCTTTTAGAAGCAGGCAGAGTAATGGGTCATCCGTACTTCATTCCTACCCCTCGGCGCTCGGTGTGCACACGTGTATTCCCACGTACGGTATGTACGTGAAAAAAGCCAGGCTTCCTTTTACCCTTCGACTTCGCGCAATAATCCTCCCGCTAAATCAACACACACAAATCGTAAAAGAAACATTGCGTAAAAATACACGACGCGAGTTGACGAGGCGAGGCCGGGGGTGCTGCTCGTTTCGCGGAGCGCGGCGGAGGCGACACTGCGCGCATTCTTCGCCAGCTCCGATATCGCGTGGGAGAGGGGTGAAAATCGCGCCTCGGAAGGGTTGCGCAGGACGGTATAGCGCCGCATTCGGCGCATAGATCGGTTTTACTATTAATATATACCTGCAAACTGCATCCCCTCCTCCTTCCGTCCACCCACCCCCTCCTTTTTTCCCCGGCAACCCGAGAATGTGGGTGAGCAGCGGATACATCCCCTACTTGGGAGGGGAGGAAGGCCGCATTGCAGTTACGCCACGCTGAGCCGATGCTTGCATCCTCTCGCTCTCCTTCTTCGTTTGCCAACCCTTCTTTTCGGCATTGCCACCCCTTTCCCCCTTCCCCTTTACTACTTTCGTCCGCTGCCCTTCTTCCCTTCGACGACCTACCGACCTATTAAATATGGGAAATATGGGCGACTCTTGGATCTGGCTTTGGCTTGAGGGACGTCGGGAACTCGCCGGAAATCAATGGCTCTTTCTCTTTTATCGCTGGCAATTTCCTCTTTTTCCTGCTTCTAACTAGCGAGTTCCGGAGTCAAACATGCACTTTCGAACGGATTTTGGGAATGCTTTTCGGAACTGGGAATGTTGGAAGCCGATTTATCGGCTGCTTTGAAATTATCACTTTGTTTGAAAGGTTGATTAGAGATGTACGGTTGATATTTTTACCGTTTTGACTGTTATTTAACGGTTATACGACCAACAATTTTATGATTGTACACCTGAATAGACGTTCCGTTTTTTTGTTGATTATTGATTACATTCATATTTTCTAAAGAAGCAAATAACTACTTTTTCAATATTTAATCATTTTTAGACGAAGAAAAATTCAAATTCGATTTTCTGACCGAAAACGCGACCGTCATTCGACCGGAAAATTTTCTGACCATTCATTGGACATCTCTAACGTTGACAGCATGCATTTTGGTGGGAACGATTAACTTTTGTCGATGGAGAAATTTAATTGCCGACGAAATGCATTTTTTTTGTATTACTTTCGGGGGAAATCTTAATTGAAGTTGAAGTTTTCAAAAATATTTAATTTTTCGATTTTGACTCCTTTCCTTGCGATTAAAGGGGAAAAGGGGGTCGGAGAAAACAATAACAAGTTAAAATTTTCTAAAAAAAGAATACGCGATGTATACATTTCTATTGATTTCCCACGACGAGACTTATTTTCCAATGTTTTTCAAGTGAAATGAAATATGTATGAAAAATTTCGAGCTTTGTGCTTTTTCTGCATCAACTTTCACGCGGATTATAATAGCAATGGAACTCGAGTCGCAAAATATTTCTCCATACTGAAACGATTCCGCCTCGTTACGAGAAAATATATATAAAAACCCTCACTTGACCCAAGACTCGGCATTTGAAATTAACGCCGAATGAATTTGCCTCGAATTAGAGGCATTACAAAAGCTGAAAACGCGCTTGAAATTTTATTATGTGCTTTAAAGGACTCGTACGTTAATAACTCGGCCAGATTGAATCCTCGAGTGTACCTCAATTAAGCTCGCTCAACGTGATTGCATTATTAAAAAGTGCCGTTTCGTACAATGTACCAAATACATAATTAAAAGACACGAGCGAGCCATAATGCACGTTAACCGGGTCTTATACGTACGTGTACGTACATATTTGGAGCAAACCGTCGCGGCGAATATGAGTTTACGTTACACTCAGATCTCGAGTCGAGCACTGATACTTTGAAGCTGAGTTTCATTCGTTCAACACGATACATTTGCAGATATTCAGAATAGAATCATGTGTTCTTTACGAGACCTACATACATACAAGTTCTGAGTATATTTCGCGATTCGTACATAGAAACCGGAAAATATTTTACAGAGTTCTAAAATTATATAATATGCCAATATGTTTTTCGAGGGATATTTTCGCAATAAAAAAACAGTCAACTAAGTTTTCGCGTAATAATGTAATGTAAAAGGAGCAAAGGAATAAAATCAAGGTATTAATAATAATTTATCATGTTAATTCAATAATCCTTAAGTGGTAACTTAGCCAACTACATAGTGATTGCATGTGCGAATTGTAGTGCTGGAATAAATGGAAAAAAAACCTCATACGTAACCGGGAAATGAAAGCCCTGAATCGTTGATCGAATAAAAATATTTCCAACAATCCCGCACTGCGCGTTATTGTTTTTCATCCCCTTTCCGCGTGACGTCGATTGTATTCACAGGTCATTCGCGGGACAATAATAATTAATGCTCGAATGTGCAGGAATATGCGCCATACAAAATTCAACATACAAAATAATTGCAGTACAATCAAATTTGGATCGCTAAACGTTACAAAAAAACTATTGGACCCAAATCAGAGTCAGTCTTTTCTAATCTAAACGATAAGAGAATGTCATGGATTAACGAGATTGCGAATGTTGCTCGTGTGTTTCGAGCGACATGAACGAGTATAAAATGATCGTCAACGCGCGTGCTGAGAGGAAAGAAAAAAAAAACGTAATAAAATGAAATTACACGAATAAAAACAAAGTGACCGGCTAAAAAAAGGTCGCTTCGGACTCGAGAACGTTGCGGTTCGGCCCTTGCGGAAAACGTTGAAGCGTCGCGCATTATCTCCGCTCGATAGAAAAATAATGGGGAAAGAGTGCGCGACGACGAGCGCGACCGAGTTACTTGATATACGTTTTTTTAGGCAATTCTTATTCGTTACGGGATCATTTGACCGTCCTTTGGCAAGTCGGCAGATTCACCCTGAAGAAGACGTTAAGCTCGATCAGAGAGGCTAGGATCTGCAATTTCACGAAAAGATTATTGATTATTCTTCAGCTAAAAAGAAGAAGGAAAATAAAAATACATTCAAATACCGCTAGCATGGAATCGAAATCGGAAAAGGGATTTTTGTATTTTCTTTCTTACCAGGAAGACGGCGTACATGAAGAGGCAAGCGCGACCGACTCTCTGGTCGAGCTGGAATCTGTTGCAGGCGAACGCGATGTAGAGCAGCAGCAACGTCGAGAGCAGGGATATCGCGCTGTACTCGAGACCCCCCGAGTTAATACTGATGTAGTGCCTACCGGGTTGGGTCGGCGAGAACGAGGACTTTATGAGCCACGGAAGTCCCAGGCAGAGCAGTATATCAAACGTGTTTGAACCGATCGAATTGCTGATGCCCATGGAGCCGTGACCTCAAAGCCAAAATCGGACAATTATTTTCAACGCGCAAATGACAGTTGTAGGTACAATGCCCGATGTTGGGTCTTATTTCGCGAGTACCTTGTTTTGCCACTATCACGCTCGACACCGCTTCCGGTACGCTCGTCCCAGCTGCCAAAAAGGTTATCCCCATTACGGAATCCGGTATCTTTAGCGTGTCCCCTGCAGAGAAAGTTCGGACAAATTGCCCATCAAAGAATTCGGTGAAATGCGCAAGTTTTCCGCGAGCTCGTACCGATAATCGTGATCATCCAAGCAACGACGTAGCTCAGGGAACCGATCCAAACGATGCACATGAGGAACGTGACGGGGAACCATTTCTTGAAACGCGGCTTCTCACAATCGGGAATGGTGCACATGAGAATGAGGTGTATCGGCCAAGTCATTATCCAGGTGGTCTTTCGCAACCAACCTCCTTTAGCCGGCCAAACCAGAAGCTGATACTCGTACTCTAAATAAAACCTTCGCTGTCAATCTTTCATTCGAATCATCAAACGCTCTTTCGAAGGAATATCGGAGGGAGCGATATACATTTTTTTGTTTCTATTTGAAATTCAACGAAAGTACGGAGAACGTACCGGGATCGTGATTTTCTTCTTGGGTTTTGGTGCCACCGTTTTGTAGCGGCACGTCTATCGTAGCGATTTGCTCCACGCGATCGACGGGCGATTGCAGTTTATCAGTTCTTGATAAGGTGATTTCACCGGTTTCACCTGCTGTGAATTATTTTATCAGTTTCTTTCTGGTTTTTTTATTAATTTAGAGATTCATTTTCGGAAGGAGAATTAATAGAATGCGGCTTTTTTATCGGGCGATCTCGGAAAATGGAAAAAATATGGGTACAACTTGAGAATAGCGACACAGAGCTCGTAAAGCCAATGCTTTTAAGTAATAGAAATTTTCATTGGAGAGGGTTTCAAACTGCAAAGTTTTTCGGTGAGTTAGGATTTAATATCTTTTTGCTCACTGTAAAAGCTTTTTAATTGAAGTTCTTTTATCCTAGCATAAAAACGCATGAATTCCTTTGTATTCGCGATAAAAAATTCTTTCGTTTCATGATGAATAACAGCGGAGAAAGTAGTTGATTCAACCAATTGCATGCCTTCGAGTTTGTAATGTAAATTGAAACTCGACATTGGCTTATTTAATTCAATAACGATGATTAATAATGTCGTCGAGTCAGAAAGTTGACTGAATAATGAAATGATTGATCCAGTCGGTATATACATCGGACTAAAATTTCAGAGCAAAATTATTATTGTCCGCGTACAATCAATAAATAAATAATGCAAACTCGCGCGTTCATTCATGCATTCCTTTATTGTCAAGTTTGCTCGTGATAAAATCATTGATAAACGTTAAATCAACGCACAAAATAAATGTTATCTCGTTTAAAAACTACGTCGCATGTAATTTTTGAAAAAAAAAGAGGAAAAGCCTCGAAAAATGTTAACGTATACGCTTCCATTTTTCGAGGGAAACGAATGCAGATGTGATTTAGCGAGAAAAAAAGTAGGTTCACCAGGTCGAATGTGAGCATCTTCCGTGGTTGGCTGGCTACTTTTCGTACAAAATCGCGCGCAGCGCTGGAAAGATTTATCCCAATACATAGCGGCGATGTATACGATGTATAGAAGCACCAACGTCAGCGCTTCGTACCACTCGACTCTTTCATCGTGTATGATGCAGATCAAAATAGCCACGGTTACTCCGTACGCTAGGCAATCTCTACTTACGGGCCACCAGTCTAATGGCACGACCTGACGAAACAACAAAATTCAATTTTCACCAAAAAAAACGAAGAGTTCAACTCGACGAAACAGAAAAGGGACATTTTTGAAAAACTTTTTACGCCTTTTCACGTCTTTCAATCTTGTCTCGGGCGTTTCCTCGTTTCTCTTTTAAACTATAAAAAATTCTTCAACGTTTCATCCGACTTTGTACTTGTTCGCGCTCTCTTTCGCGTCTGGAATTGACAATGAAATTTCCATAAATTTCAGATGCGAGTGAAACGAGAGCGAGTACGGAAAATGTACAGAAAAAGGTTGCAGTCTATTTTTCATCGGGAATCTTGCCTCTGTACATATTATAAATGTCTACAATTTCAACGTTATTCTGCTGCAGAAAATTAAAAACAAAACAAAAAATGGGTCGATGCAATTTATTTGCAGTTTTAAGGGCAAAGAGTGATTAACGAGCACGTACCATCCCTGCACCGATTCCGCAGCAAGCAGGAACGGCTAAAATATTAAAAACAGCTGATCCTACTATCGTACCAACGCCAATATCACCCTCCGTAATGAAGGTCCCGATCGCGTTTACGAACAGCTCCGGGGCTGATGTCGCCGCTGCTGTAATTTATTTATCATCATTTTCATTTCATTTTTTCCATTTCTTCATTTCCAATTTCCAACTTTCAAATGACGCGCGTGTAAAATACGATTATTAGATTAAAACTCATACAAGTTATTACCCATGAAAGTTGCACCGGCCACGTCCTTTGACATTGAAAGCGCTGAAACATAAATTTCGTCACAAAAAATACGAGTTTCCAAACCGCTTGGCATTTTGAAAGCTCCGGAAAACCATTTCTTCGCGCTTGTATTCGTAATAATTGAAATGAAGCGCGAGTGCAGTATTTTAAGACGACGGCAGCGCTGAAAAGGATGAAAATCTTACCGTGGCATATTTTTTCTACGGCAGGTACGAAGAATTTATCGCATACTACGGCTAACGCGATAAAGAGGTAAAGGGATAAGATGACGTGAACGACAACGGCTCCGCTTTGCCGCTGCTTCTCGTCGAACAAGTCGGGTGGGAAGTCTTCGATCGCCGGTGGTGTGCAATTAATACCTAAAAGTGGAAAAGACTCGTGATAAAAAATGCTCGCGTTATGACCCAGATAAAATGAGGATGCCAGCGAACAACCACTATTACTACCGAGTTTCATTAACGGACGACAATTCGAATAATTGCATTTAACATTACTTGCAATTGACAATTGCATTTACACGAAGAAAACGATGTATCGTGACTTTGAACATTACTTTTAACAATATTTGCCTCTCAAGTACTCGTAGAAACCAGAAATTCCAAGCAACTTTTTTGCGTTTCAACTGTAAAACATTTTTTGCATCTTATGTACCGAGAAACAATGAAAAGGCGGATTAGACAAGGCCGAAACGCTTCATGAATTCATAGTTTCACTTGGCAAAGACCGCAGTACCCGCTTCAGTAATTGAAGACTCTATTTAATCGACTAATCGAAATGTCTGTAAATTTGCATACAACTTTTGGGGGCAAAAATGAGCTTCGTGATTAATCGAATTTGCGCGGTAAACGGAGATTGCAGTCGAAAGCGATGATGTATTCAACTTAGCTGTCCCCAATAGCGTTCGATTTTCTACCCGAGGTCAAAGTTAACTTTCGCATCCCACATAAATTTCATCGCGCACCTGCAACTAATGATTAAATTGTTGCCAAGTACGCGCCACTTTGGCAACTAATTATTTATCGTCATCGGCGTTCATTCAAAGTTTGCGCTGCGGATGTTCCACTCCTATCAAAAGTAAAATCGTTTACGCAATCATCGCTTGTCGGAGTCACTG
This sequence comes from Zelostemma sp. ZL-2020, assembly GCA_022816865.1. NCBI lineage: Eukaryota > Metazoa > Arthropoda > Insecta > Hymenoptera > Platygastridae > Zelostemma > Zelostemma sp. ZL-2020. The sequence continues at coordinate 24,029 of JABFQM010000381.1, read as the reverse complement.
GATCGTATCGATAAGAAAATATCTGACAATTCTACCGAGTGTACGAATTTACAGTCGATCATTCGTTTGCGATGGAAAATCAACATGTCGATCGAGTGAGAATGTGTTTTTTTCAACGAAATTGATGTCTTGTATCGTCAGTTCGTAAATAATTGGAATCGAACGTTGTTTCATTTAAAGCTTTCAAAAGTTGAACTGTTTTTGGGAAAAAAAATGTTCTCCGTTGAAGAGGATTCGTTTGAAAAGAATCACCGCAGGAAGTTGTATCAATTATTGATTTCGCGCGATGAAAAGAATCTGCTCGGCTTGAAATGGGATTTCTTTGAAACGTCGGATTAATCCAAACAGAGTCCTTACAATCATCAAGCGTAGATTCCTTTTCAACAACATTAAAATCCTTTCAAGCTAAGAGGATTACGTCAATACTTTGAGTCTGAGACGTGGTGCAGAGTTCAAAGGTCGTGGACATATTTTCATAATTCCTCCAATTTTACGAATTATCGCGATGATTGAGATTTTGTAAATTGAGAAAAATGCACTGCAGGTTGAGAATTGTTTCGACAAAACAATGAAAAATTAAGTTGAAAGAACTACAATTTTAGTTGAAATGACGGAAAATCTCACTAAAATGTTTTGTTCCTTTTCGAGAAAACGGAAATTTTCTGTTGTATTAAAGGAACAAAATTAATTATAGCAATTGGTCAGTTTTGTTATTTCATACTTGATCGCGGATCAGTAATAAACCACTTCCGTCTTGAAGACGGTCAGTTTTGTTGAAGCATTTTTATCATCTTTTTTTGGATTTGCCGGCACTAAGAAAGAATAACTTTTTCTTCTTTATCCTTTATCCTAGCAAAATCGAAAAAATGCAGATAAATGCGGAAAAAACTACCTAAAAAAACGACAATGATTCCAGTTTTTCTAAATTTTTCGCTGATCTTTCGTACTTTTGATACTCTCATATCAACTCGTGTTTTTTTAATTTTTTCAATTTTCCATTTTTGCTAAGGTACAAATCGAAAACAAACCGGTATCGTTTGTTTCCTCAATTTAGCGAATCGACCAACATTGCCAGTGCAAAATAATACATCGAACAATGTCTGATTGTCATTTCACTTGAACAGCTCATTCGGTCGCGATAACTAAAAAGTTGTGTTAAATCGACGAAATTGTCCTTCTATTGTCTTGAAAATGAAGTAAATATTTTTCTTTAAAGCGAGTAAAAATGTTTCTCAGTGCAAGAACAAACGCCTTGTGTGTAGGTTATACCTATGTGCCCGATGTGACTTCCTACCGATTAAGCAACCTAAAGAAGTTAAATTGCTCTCATTCAACTGGGTAGAGTAGATGCCATTCATGCCTAATGTACGTCGTATAAACCGAGTATAACACGACTCAACAGCTCGACCGACCGAAGCATCAGCCGCGACCGAGAAGCTGCACGGACCAATGTACTTGACGTGTTAATTAGCCATCTCGAGTGGACAAACCCCGAGCTTTTTCTCTGCATCTATTTTTCGTTTCCTTTGCGAAAACGCCGCTGCATCCGCGCTGCCAACGCTCGCAACGAAAATTACTCCGAATCGCATGTTTCATCTTGTAATTTCAATTGGGCCACGCTCTTTATCTTGGAATTGAAGCGGTGGGGATTCGAAAAGTGCAGCGAGACACGGCTCGCGGTTAAGGGCCAACGTCATGAAATCGTCTATTCATTAATGATCGCCGTCTTAATTCTCTACTTGACCCGTTTGTCACGAAAAGAGTGCGGAGTCTCGGCGGTTGCTTCATCGCGTGACAAATTACACCCAAGATTTTTCCACGTCCCAACACTACGAATCAACTGCGTCGTGCGGTTTTTCGTGACTCGTTGCTCGAATTATTGCAGTTGAATTTATTTTTCAGAAACTCGCGGGTCAAAGAAAAAATCTCGAAATTTTTTCGTTTCATCTACGTCTCTCGTCGAATCTCTGCCTCCGAGTCGATGAACCCTGCACTCTCTATCTCTCTCTTTCTCGAGTGGCACATTGCGAATACCGCACTTGTAAATTTATCGTAGGGTTACGATATCGCGCACTTGAAATCCAGCTGGGTTTTCAATCAAAACTCGGATTCTTCCAATATTTCGCTCGGGTTCGAAATTCGCGACACTATACAATTTCTGGGCATCGCGATCGCCGCAGCGGATGGAATGAAACGAGATTCGAAATGTTTTATATTATTGGAAATAGACGAACCAACCTCCTCCTAGGTCAGGCGTATCCATGCTGTCAATCTCGTTGTTACACACATACTACATTAACAACTACTCCCAAGTCCGACATCGCTCGTTAAATTGCATGCCCCTCCCTGCGGACAATTCGCAATGGGCCGTCGAGTCGCGAAAAAATGCAACGAAAAAACGAAATTTGAATTCCGCGAAAACAGCACCGATTATCGGCTATGCAAGCATTTTTTAGCGTCGCGTCGAGCATACTTTTTTTTCGGGAACGCGGAAACTTTTCGGTCAAACGCTGCCTTTGGAAACGCGTTGCACTTTTGCGATTTTTTATTTATTTTATCGATTGTTTTGGGAAGAAATGAATCGGGTTCTTTTCCAACTAATTTTACGTTTATATGAATTCTCGTACACCGCGAAATGTCGAAACTCCTCCTGAACGTAACGTAAAACTGTTTAATAACATCGTTTTCAGATAAAAAAATAGTGAAATTTACTTCATGAAACATTTATATACCTGCAATTGAAAAGATAGCACATTATTCGATTGCTTTGAAACTACTTGTTCGGGGTGTGGGATATTGCACATGTTTACGGCAATACAAGTTACCCAGCTGAAAAAATCTATTTAGTTTTTCCATTTGGGATTTACATGATTGAAAAACCAAATGGTTTTTTCAATTAAAAATTCAAAGCCCATGTAAAGTATTTTGTAATTTCGTTTGGAAAAATAATTTGGCTTTCAATTGGGACGAGATAAAAGAGAGCAGAGAAAATTAAAAATTGTACTACGAAATCTCTTGTACAAATATTAATTAATATTTGTTTCATGGAAAACGCGTGTACTTTTACCGAATTTTGTATTCGTAAAACTTGATTATAAAGATTGAATAGTGCGATAACAACTTTTCAAACATTTGAAAATTCTATACACTTTCGAAAACCGAAGAATTAAACGCGTTAAGATTTGGCAAATGAAAACACTGAAAATTTCTCTCATTTTACAACAAAAACTCAAAGTAGTTAAAAAATGCAAGATATGGTCATAAGACCGCAATTGAGAACAAGGCCGCGTTTTTGCAAAGGTATTTTCACGTATCGAGATGGCAAAATAAGAATATCGTTGTATGACCATGCGTTTTATCGGTGATACAGGCATGCAGAAACGTCGATTAGTCGATTTCTCCACTAGCAAGATAAGAGATTAAATTCTTTCAAACACAAGCAAGGTAAACTTTCCAAGTACTCTTGGAAAAATACCTTTATGCAACAAAGGCGAAAAAAGTGTATTTTTCGCCCCTCGCGGAAGTGACAAATTCCACTTTTTTGGCCTTTGTTGCATAAAATATCGCGCTCAACGGGTGCACGTGATTGCAGAGCCTCGGCTTTGCCTCACATTCGCCGAAAAAAACCCCAAGTAATGTACTATTTTTAATCAAGGTATTGTCATCTTTTTTTTGCTCCGCGCATATTGCGCAGCTATTTTGGTGTAACTGAAGAATAATGTCCCCGGTCGAAAGTTGGTTGCGAGTCAATACTTTTTTGTCGAAAAATCTCTATTTTAAATCTTTTTTCCCTCTAATTGAAATTCTTTTTTCCTAGCATAAAAACCCACAGTTCAGTATAAGTTCCATAGTCAACTTAAGATCGGTCGCTCTTCTTCAAATTAAAATTATTTAGAGTGCGTTGATCGGCGCTTCGATGCCTCAAAATAAAATGTTCTGTATCGAATCATCAAGCAAATCACGAATAGACATTTTTAGGAGTCCGCCGCGTGAATAGAAAGCCCATTTTTGCCCCTCTCTTTCTTCGGATTCAGCGATTTACTTCCGATATCGCTACTCATAGTTAATTATAGAAAAGTTTATGTCGAAATTGTCAAACGTCGTACCAGATATAATAAAGCTCCTGGAATTTTATTTCTACGATCGATATAAATGAAAAATATTTGGCTCGTTTTCTTCCATTGCGTTATCATAGTTACCATAGCTACCGAAATATTGATTATTTTTACCTGATTACAATTTTAATTATCATTTACATGAACAACTTACACTTGATACAAAAAAGCGACAAAAATGGAAATAAATTATAATGTAAAAAAGACTTTAAACAGTAAATTAGTAATTATATAATTTCAACAACAATGCAATTATGCTGGCTACTTGTATCTTATCGAAACAAAGTAGCCAGCGCCGTATCAATTAATCGTCTCTCGATGGATATCGATAGCTGCTTCTTGCACTTGCGGCATTGCAAATATTTTCACAATTATACTCTACAACGGAAAAGTACTCTACTTATTAATCAAATGAATCGAAAATATAACGAGTGTAAATGAAAAATTATTTTTACAGAATAAAAACAATCAGAAACATCGGTATTATACCGACGCTGTGACGCATTCGGAGATAAAGTGCGAAATCAAAAAGCAATGTCTACCGCTGGACATTTTACCAGTCTCAGGTAGAACGTCGTCAACGGACGTTTCGAAAAATGTTTTCTCGTGTCGTTTGATCGGCGCTAGGCAGGAACAGCCGCGATTCGAAATGGCTAAGAAACAGAGACATTTAATGGGGCTTCGCATGTTGCTGGTGCTCTTGATACCTGCAGCTTATTATTCTTGCTCCGCTATCGCTGGATTTTTCGCCGAAGCCGAGAATGGAAAATATATTGGCGTCCCAGAAGACGCTGTACGTAAGTATTGACGAAGCACTCGAATGAATTTTCAATTTTCGATTTAATTGACTCTCGGGTAATTCGAATTTCAATTGTAATTAAAACTGAAATGAAAAAAAGGAAGAGGGAGATGATTACGTAGGCTTTTTACGTTCAAGTGCAGGTCAAAGAAAATGAAGTTAAATCCTCATCTCCGCGACTGCACTCGGCGACAATTCTCATCGTTGAAATGTTAATTGTGTTATCACAACTTTACAGGCCGTACTGTTTTATCTCTGTCGTCAATTATTTCCATCTAGGTCAGTCATTTCCGGGTACGAGCCCTTTAATTAACCAAGTCTGTGACGATAATTAATTATCCCCACTCAATAAACAGCGTCATTAGTAATTACCCGAAACTAATTTTGCGTATCATCGAATATTGTAAATTTGCACAGATTAATTGTTGAAAATTATGACATTCGTATAGCACATATATTGGACATGTATGTTTTATATATATATGGGCCGAGAAAATGGAAGAAAAAAAGAAAAAGGAATTTTGATCGAAAGTATAGAAATCAATGTTTTCACGTACGTTTGTCAAAGGATCGAGGAAGTTACTGCAAGTGGGAAATGAGACAGCGAGGAAGGAAAAGGAAAATTGCACTCTGCCGGCGATCCAAGAATTTCCACGTGACGGGTTCACGCGCTCCCAGAGACAGTCCGGATACATCGCCATCCACTTTTTCATCGCCGTTTATTTGTTCCTCCTCCTGGCGATCGTTTGCGACGACTTTTTCGTGCCGTCGATTAAAAGAATATGCGACAGTTGGTAGATTTTATCCTTCGACTGTTCTTGTTAAGCGCGGAAAAGAAATCGGGGAAATACTCGTAATTTTAGATTTGCACGTGACGAAGGATGTAGCGGGGGCGACTTTTATGGCGATGGCCACGTCGAGCCCGGAATTATTTATCAACATTGTGGGAACTTTCGTGACCGAAGGGGATCTCGGGGTCGGGACCATCGTGGGATCTGCCGTTTTCAATATTTTAGCCGTGCCGGCGTGTTGCGGACTTTTCACTATGCAGGTTCGTTAAAATGCGAGAAATGTCGCTGATTTTATTACGAGGAAAATGCAGAAAAAATAAACAAAACTTTCCATACGTATACTTTATGGAATATTTCGCACCGTAAGGGACGAAAAAGGCACTCTTTTGACCTGCGTTGCATGAAATAATTGTAAAAAATGAATAAAAAATGAAAATAAAAAGATGCTACGATTTCATAGACGCTGCAACTGCACTGGTGGCCCGTAAGCAGAGATTGCCTGGCCTACGCCTTCACCGTCACTCTGCTCGTACTGACTCTGCGAGACGGTCGTATCGAGTGGTACGAAGCATTAATTCTGGTTTTCTCTTATGTTTTTTATATCCTGGGTATGTAAACTTTTCGGATTGCAGAGGGCAAAACTGCACGAAAAACGTAGCTATGACTCGTAATTTATCTTTCGCCTTGATAAAAAACGGCGCCAAGAGAAATTCGTTAATTGGTAATTCTTATCTGAAGATAAAACTATTTCAAGTTGTGATTACGATCCAGATTTCATCAGAAATTCATTTATTTTTATCAATTACATTCTACCGTTTAACAATCAACACTCTTAGAAATTTCTGTTCTTTTCTTGCGGGAAGCAGAATATTATTTTCGTCCTGGAATTCGAATTCCTTTTCCGTTAGGGTAGTTTGTCCGCGATATAAACATTTAAAATTTGCACTAAGGTAAATGTCCCAGTAACGGACCGGGCCGTGAAAGAAATACAAAGAACGTGATTATTATTAACTTTTTCTAGATAAAAAGCTGTCGTTTCAGACAACACTCGTAGTTAAAAATAATCTTCAATTTTAATCGTAATCACGTTTTTCCCAGCCATGTCCAATTGCACGTAATTAAAAAACTAATTACAACTGTACAAAAACAAAAGATGCAACTTGTTCTCAAGAGAATTCTACATTGTTCACGAAAAGAACAGAATCTCAAAAGTTATTTTGCACTTGGAAATCAGCGTTTGAATTTCGAATTTTTGCTTAGGTGGTCCATTACTGGGACCTTAATCCTATTTGCGATGATAAGTCGCCATGAATACTCGGAGCGTTACTAAACGGTTTTAATGCAGCAGATCAAGTTTGACTGTGTTTTCTTCGTTTCTTCTCTGAGCTATAAAGCTAGGAAACCAATTTCTCTCGGCGACGAATTTCGACTTGACCGATGACGCGATTTCATGATTGCAGCGATGTTTTTCAACCGACGCATCAGCAGTTTTATTCACGGGACGTTTACCAAGAGGCAAAAAAAATACCGGAATCTCAGCGAGAGTCATCCCCTAATTTCCAACATTCCCAACGATCGGATAAAAGATAATCAACTCCACAGCACCAATTCTTTGACAACTAAAATGATCACAGAATCGCTCATTTCCAAAAGTAAACATCTCACAATTCCATTCCGAAAATATGCCTTGCGTCTACACGTTCCTCATTTATTTGGTTGCAGAGTCCGCGCATGAGATCGAAAGTTACGAACTTGTCTCCTCCGATGACGAAGCAGGTCTGTAACCTTGAAAACTGGCCTTATTTCGATTCGCTAAATTGATGCCGATGATATTGAATAGATATTAAATGTGTTTGAGCAGACGACATAGTGAACATGATGACTTGGCCGAACAAGATCGCGGAGAGAATCTGGTGGGTATTGACGTGGCCGATAAATCTTGCGCTCTTGTTGACGATTCCGGACTGCAGGCGACCATCTTTAAGATCCATGTACCCCTTCACGTTCCTCATGTGCATCGCGTGGATCGCCACGATGTCGTACATCGTCGCTTGGGACATAACGATCATTGGTAAAGATTAAACGTGAACGACGCGTCCTTCGAATCGTAATCCGACTTTTGAAAAAGCCTGATTACGGCGTTGTCTTGTTCGAATATTTGCGTAAAAAGGATTTTGAAAAATATGTTTATTTTTTTTATTCCCAGGGGACACTCTGAAAATACCGGACTCGGTGATGGGATTGACGTTTCTCGCCGCTGGGATGAGCGTCCCGGAAGCCGTTTCGAGTGTCATCGTCACGAATCAGGGTAAGGATCTTGGATATCATTCATACGATTGTTTCCTCTTCCTTTATTGTCATCCTAGTGAAAATGGAAAAATACAAGGAAAACATGCGAAATAATGTCAAACGATGCGGAGAAAATATAAAAACATACAGAAAAATGCAAAACATACGAAAAACTACTATAATGATAATAGTGCCAGTTTTCCTAAAGTTTTCGGTGTTCTTTTGCATTTTTCATATTTTTATATCAACTTTTTTCCGCATTTATTTCGCGTTTTCCATTTTTGCTAGGGGAATGATGGAAGCATGAGAAATGATGGGAAATGTTGATCAGGTCTAGGCAGCATGGGAATTAGCAACTCGATCGGCTCGAATATCTTTGACGTGTTGCTGTGCTTGGGTTTGCCGTGGCTAATAAAGTCGATTTGCATGCCAAAGATACCGGGCGAGTACTTTGTGCAAATCAACTCCCAGGGGATCGTGTACAGCGCGATATCGCTTTTTTCGACTCTAGTAATAATGTATGCCACGCTCGCTACGAACAAGTTCCAGTTGGACCGGAAAGTCGGCGTCATTTGCCTCTTGACCTACGCCGTCTTCCTCGTTTTCGCATCCCTCATTGAGCTCAACATCTTTTTCCTCGTCAATTTACCCATGTGCCCTCACTGACGTACGACCGTAATTGTAAATTACCCAATTATTCACTATTTTCTTCCCGAAATATTTAAGCCCCGTCTTTTAACTCAATTTTCTTTTCTTTTTTCATCAAATAGATACTCCATTCCATTGATCCATTCTATTTTGAGATAGAAGATTATTTTTAACGTAAGGTTATTGTAGAATTAGTTGATTTTTTATCCGCAATAGTGATTTCATGTTTCATGTAATTGCATTAGTGTTTTGCGATGTTGAGATTGCGGCTGGAACGTAAAAGTTGATAAGAGCAATTAAGTTTTACAAGTTGCTTCTTTTTATTGCTGCATGTGCGTAAACGATTCGTAAGTGTAAATAGATGTTGTAACTTGTATATAGAATAAGGTAAAAGTCTTGAATATGAAGGAAATGTGAAATATATTGTTATATATTAATTATTAAATACATAAACAATTATAATTTGCGTATGTTCGAAAATGATAGTATATCATTTCCTAAACTAAAATGTGCACGTATTGTCGAACCCTTTCTGAAAATTGGTAAATTTTCATCCTTTTTTTCCAATCCCCCATTTATTAACTTCTTCTTATTATATGTGGCTCGAGTCCGATTGGTCTCATACGCCAATTTTTAGTTAAGTTCCCATTTATTAACGATTCCGATAAACCGGATTTGAATTTCAATTACAGGTATGTGGCGCCACCTGCATTTCTAAATTTTCAACTATACATCGATCGACATAACCTATTTTTCAAGCGGTCGATTCGCGATGTAAACAAAAAAATGACACGACACAAATAAACATAATTTTGAAAAAATGTGTTTTTACGCATCGAGATGAAATTTGCCAACAATTTGTGCGCGCAATTTTTTGTGCTTCTCGTGTTCTCCCTGCGAAGCATCGCGGAGGAAAAAAGCACGTGCCCTTGCGGCAAAAGCGCGAGCAGGAAAGAAATCGGGGATTCTTGCGAGGAAAATTCACGCGTAAAAAAATGGTTGAAAAACGACGATCGATTGAAAAACATGGTGAAAATCGAGGGAGGTTCCTATTTCATCGGCACCAACGAGCCGGTTTTCGTCGTCGACGGCGAAGGTCCTCGGAGGAAAGTCACCCTGGACAGTTTTTACGTTGACAAGTACGAAGTCAACAACGCGGATTTCGAGTCGTTTGTTGGATCGAGCGAGTATGAAACCGAGGCTGAGAAATTTGGAGATGCTTTCGTTTTTGAGGGGCTTTTGAGCGAGGAAACAAAAGCTGGCATTGACCAGGCTGTTGCTCAAGCTCCTTGGTGGTTGCCCGTAAAAAACGCTGACTGGCGACGTCCTGAAGGACCTTCGTCCAACATTTCGTGTAATTTATTTTACTGCCTTTTTTCATGTTTTTCTTTTACTGTTTTAGTGCCTTAGCAGAGATGGAAAAAAAGCTGATAAAAGAATAAATTCAAAAATAAAAATAAAAGTTGCTTGTAATTCATGTGATCGATGCAAATGGAATTGAAATAAAAAGCATGATTTCAGATAGAATGGATCATCCGGTAGTTCACGTGTCCTGGAACGATGCGATGGCGTATTGCAAATGGCTAGGAAAACGACTCCCTACAGAAGCTGAATGGGAAGTGACTTGCCGAGGAGGACTGAACAATCGCCTTTTTCCATGGGGAAATAAACTCAATCCCAATGAAAAGTTTAGGTAAACGTTTATTGATTTACGCTCGAAAAGTTGTTACTATTTTTACTCGATTTTTGCTCTGTGCAGGGTCAACATATGGCAGGGAGAGTTTCCAAGGAAAAACACGGGGCAAGACGGATTCATCGGCACATGTCCAGTCACGGAATTTCCTCCGAATAAATACGGAGTGCACAACATTGTCGGTAATGTCTGGGAATGGACTTTGGATTGGTGGGATGCGAGACACAGTAAAGACGAGCGAATTAATCCGGTTGGCATTTCATTTCTCAATTGCCAATTTGGAGCTGTCATTAATTTTGGATGTGTATTTTTGTTGTAGAAAGGACCTGATAGCGGAACGGACAAAGTGAAAAAGGGAGGTTCTTATCTCTGCCACGAGAGTTATTGTTACAGGTACAGATGCGCCGCCAGAAGCCAAAATACCCCGGAAACTTCTGCGAATAATCTCGGTTTTAGATGTGCAGTTTCGGCTTGAAAGTTTTTACAATGTATTTTGGATAAAGGAAACAAAATTTTGTCAAAGCAAACATGTACGTTTGATGAGAAATCCTTGAAAGAAAAAGGTGCAATTTTTATTCGACAGCTTAAAAATGCTGCATGTGATGTAATAATTCATGTAATTTCTACTTTAATTACTCAATGAATTTTGTAAATATGTATTTTATTATGATCGCAAAAAACGACTAATAAAAAAATGTAGTTAACAAGTTAACGAATACACTCGAATTTTTTTGAATTTTCCAAAACTGGGGTTGAAGAAAAAAATGAAAAATTTATGGGAATTTTAACCATCTCGAATTCGCCCAAAAAATTTTCAAAGCAAAGCCCGCTATTTCTTCGCGCCATCTTCAGATATATTGTGCTGCAATAATCGGCCACGAGACAGCAGCACCAAAATACGAAAGCAATAAGAGCCTGTCTCCGTGACAGTAAAGTGTGTTGACGCCCAGTTACTTGTGAGTTTCTCGATTTATTATCTCAAATAATTCTCGCGTGCAACAATTAACCACTCGCGAAAACTCGCGACAGTGACAAGTTGCCGATAAGCGTAAAATTGTAATAAAAGATAGCGCCTCGAAATACAAGTACGTATTTGCCGTAGCATCGAGCAAAATGGCCACTTGAAAAACAATTTCGGAGACGTGCATATGCGCGCATTTTCGGTCCTCTCCTTGTACTTGACATTCTCCGACGCGCATTTTTGTCCGCTCTCATTATCGCCTCATAGAAGCCAAGCATTGTTCCGCGTCTTATCAATCTCTTGAACGCAACTCGAGTTTACTCGTGGTTCCGCGCACGCGATCCCTGAAAACGTGGGTTACGGGAAAATGTGACTTTTGACGTATTTTGACGTGACAATTTAAACGAGTGACACTTGGTACCTTGATTCTTTATGGTTCAAAAAACGTAATCATTGCAACGTGCACGAATTTTTTGCAATAAAAAAATTTGCACTGAAATTGCAAGATTGTTTGTTATTGCTACTATTTATATTTGTCAACAGGTAATTACAAGGGGGACGTCAATTATGCAGACTATAAAGTGCGTCGTTGTGGGAGACGGGGCGGTGAGTACGAAATTGTTTAAGAAATATAAGAATTATATGGATGTATATGAATTGTTTTTAGGTCGGTAAAACTTGTCTACTCATATCATACACGACAAACAAATTCCCATCGGAATATGTCCCCACAGTTTTTGATAATTATGCAGTCACAGTAATGATCGGCGGCGAGCCGTATACCCTCGGACTATTCGACACTGCTGGTAATTTATGCGCTAAATGATTTATGCATCGAAAGGCTGAAAACTAATTTGCAATTTTTGTTGCAGGTCAGGAAGATTACGATCGACTGCGGCCTCTAAGTTACCCTCAAACAGACGTTTTCCTCGTCTGCTTTTCAGTCGTGTCGCCCTCTTCGTTTGAGAATGTCAAAGAAAAGGTGACAACGATATGAAAGCTAGCAAAGAGGAGATTTTTATAGCAAATGTTTGTTTCGTTTTTCAGTGGGTACCAGAAATAACACATCACTGCCAGAAAACGCCATTTTTATTAGTCGGAACACAAATTGACTTGCGGGATGACGCGGCGACCATTGAAAAACTGGCGAAAAACAAGCAGAAACCAATATCCGGGGAGCAGGGAGAGAAATTGGCGAAAGAACTGAAAGCGGTGAAATACGTGGAATGCAGCGCTCTCACGCAGGTCGAATAATTGTTTCACTCGATTTGTGAGCATTAATATTCGCGATTTTTTAACGCCATGTATTGAAATTGTAGAAAGGACTGAAAAATGTATTCGATGAAGCAATTTTGGCTGCTTTGGAGCCACCAGAACCAGTTAGAAAAAGACGGTGCATCGTTTTGTAGGGGGGCCTGTCCATTTTTATACGCTTGTCCTTGAAATATTAGCTCTTTGAGCCCAGTATCGTGAGTATTATTGTAGTATATATGACGTTGAGACATTTTTGAAAAATGATTTGTTCTAATGGATGAACTTTTTTCAGGATCGCATAAAAGGATGAACAATCCTTGAAAGCAATCCAAGAAACTCGACCGCCAAGGCAGTCTTTCGAATATTTAATAACGAAGTAAGGCATTTTTAATAATAAGTTACTAATGTGAATTTTTAATAAATCTTTAATTACTAATTCACGCCGGTTACTTACCTGTCCACAAAGATCATTTGAAAACTTGCATTTTCTTCCAAGAATTAAATAACTTGAAACAACGTCTATGGTTAAAGGTTTTTTTTTATTTACATATCAATTTCTATGTCGCTTAACAATCAAATGGATATATACAGTCTATTCAGTTTTGGCCATTTTTCATAAAAGTATTTAACGTACTTAAAAACCAACATCGTTCTATGCTTTTAAATAACATTAATCTATGATGAAATATTACAACCTACGATATTATAAAGAGGTCTTTTTACGATCCCTACAAAACTAACGTCCCTTTACACATCGTTTCATCGGAAAATGTCGCGTCGTTGCAAGAATGCCTCGTCAAACTTTACTTTCATTCGCAAGCGACGTCGCAAGAATGTGCAACGACGTCGTTATCTCCCTTTTTAATCTCCCGTTTCGAGGCATAATTTTAGCGCGCTGTTGTAGTTAACAAGTTGCAGTTTGTTTGGCATGAATCAAAAAATTGGATTGCTTTCTTATTTTGTCGTAAACAAACGATTCCACCTATGGTAAAATACGAATAAATAATATTTACAATCGACACTCTTAATTGTATAATTTGGTATTCGCTTGGTTTGTACGCTGATAATGTTGAATTGAAAACGCAGAGATTATGAAATGAAAAAAAATCGCCATCTAAATCTCTTCTTCCTCGACACTGAATTCTTATTACAACGATCTTAAATCCCTTGAATGACTATAAATTCTTCACAATCTTATATAAAATACTAGAATCGTCTACGCCATCGATCTTTGCGTATCGATAAAATTTTTTTTCCCATCGGTCACACTTGTTTAATAATCCTCGCGATGTTTTCTCACGCCTAAGAGAGAAAAACTACAAAGAGCTGCGTAACTTGTTTCGTTTGAAAAAGTGGTCTAGTCGGAGCTAAGAACAACGCTTGCTCGGGAGGTACGAGCTTAATGGTCAATTGCTATCGCTTAAAAAAGTTCTACGGAAGGTCCCAATCGCTTGTTTCTAACGTTACGAATTTTATGTAACATGTATCGTTAATATATGAAATTTTATTTTTTATTAAAATGTATACGGCCGCCGCGCTTCACGATTTCATTCATTTCTAACTTATTTGTGCACGTTATCTGGTTCCTTTGTTCACTCGCTAATTACGCGAACAACGCTTTGGGATTCGTGATAATTCGTATTGCGTAATTGATGCCAATTTCGCAATTATCGGACCTCTGAATATGTTGATTTTGCAAAAAGCATAACCCGAGAGCGGGAGTGAAAACTGGGCATTCTACCGATAATTGGAAATTCGAGACCACCGCGATATATTAAATATCTTTATAGCTTAAAACATTTATTAGATCGATTCACGGTACATTTCATCGTAAAATTTTCACAAATATCAAGTAAACAATGTTACATATATTCGGAAATCTCTGCTCGCACCACAATATACAATATATGTATAAAACAACAATAATGTTAACAAAAATATTAAAATCTAGCAATGACGAGAAGAAAAAAACACGTAAAATAGATATAATATATATCGTAAGATGTGAAAGGTAGCGTCATCTTTGGAACACGGTCACAAAATTAAAAAAAAGTATGCGTACGTATAAAACAGATAAAATCATGTCGTTTAATATCGAGCCACCCACGCCATTCACACGTCACTTTTACGCGGATCAATAGAGATTCTAGAAAATCTTTTACGATCGACAGCTGATACGTTACGAAATATTCGTATGTTTATTCGATAGGCCAAAATTTTTCTTGCAGTCTTCGAGTGTTTAAAAAAGCCCTTTGTCTCTGAAATCGGAACATTTGTACAAAAACGAGCCGAAGTATCACCGAGACCGAATCGACCGAAAAGAAAGCATCGGCCAAGATCGCCGGATTTTTCTTCTTCCTTCGCAAAGTCGTATATACATGCCGAAGAAAAAGACACGCTAAATTCCTCGTGCGTTTCAGCACTTTTAATCGCTAGTTTATCCCTTTAATTTGTACGAGAATCTAATTTGAAATATGTTTCGAAAAATCTAACATCTCGTAAAGTTTTAGGCCTGTTTCAACGTGGAAATGTGGTTCTAGTCCATTGAACGTTCTTCCCCCCCCCCCCTCCCCCCTTCCCTTCCATTTAATTCCCTCGGAATCAATAAAACGCACAAATAATTCACATGGACAATATAAAAGCTATAAATTTCAACAAACAAACAAAAAAGAAAAAACGTTCGGTTACAAAGATGATAAAAATAATTTTAAAAAACTCTACATATCACAACGACAAAGAACATTCGCTCGCCTTTGGTCAAGGTTTCTGGGGCGTAAAATCAAGTGCGCGTAAAAGCATTGGTTTCTTCGCGCACGAAATTGCACGAGCCGCGACAAACGTACATCACTTTTAAAAAATACTCGACGATCCTTAACCCTAGCAACGACAAAGGAGAAATAAATACTTGAAGTACTACTCGGAACGATATTTGGCGTTGATACACCTCTCTGAAATCGATAGCGACGATAATGAGTCGGGTAAGTGAAAAAAAAATGCATCTCAACTGGCAGAAATTCTTGTTCGGTAACACGCGCGGAGCTCGGCAGTGTTTCCATTGTCGAATATCAAACTTGGTGATGATGGAGTTGGCCGAGTTGAAAAAGAGCGTTCGCTTAATACTTGTACAACTATTGTCCGACGTATCTTTGGCGTTTCGAGAGCAAACCGCGGCACGAATCGTTCCTTCCCTTTTTCGATCTCGTTACGTCAATCATCCCCGAGTTCTCCAGAGATTGCACGATGACTTTGGCGGATAACGACGATGACCCAGAAAGCGAAAATCAATAACCCAAAGGACGCGTGACGCGAATTAAAGTTTGCCCCATGTTCTCGAAAGACGTATAGAAAATTCTATAACATAGCTCACGCTCACGGATGATGGACAATTTTGTCGTGCAATGGATTCCGGAGAATTCGGATATCCGTGGGAGCCTTGGCGGAACGAAACGGCGTCGCGCGTTACGCATTATTTCCGGCTGACCCAAATTAACGACGGAACTCTGCCCTTCGCAGCATTTGGGAATGTTTCACATAATACTGATGTATTGGCCCGTCTTCTTCAGCAGCGATCAGCGACACGTTGATCGCTGCGCAATTCTAATATACTAAGGCGAAAAACAATTCGCGTCCAAAGAATCGCAATCTGAGAAATTACTCGAACGTTTTCTTTCACACGTTCATGGCGTAATACACGGAATTGTGGGTATTTGGCGGTGGCACGTTGCCCGAGTGTCCCAGGAAGCCGCCGGCGCCGTTCCCCTGCGCGAAATCGTGAGCGGGCGCGCTGACGGCGCCTTCCGGTACGCCGCGTTCCGCGACCGTGCACGATTCTTTTCTCTGCTGCTGCTGCGGAGGAAGAGACGGCCGGTGCTGTATTTTCGTGGGCGAAGACAGGACGGAGGACGAGGAGGAAGACGAAGAAACGGTGCCAAGGACCTGCGTCGTTCCGGTAAAAGTTGTCAACGACGGGCCGCAAGTCGTGCCCACCGCATTTGTCGGCAGCGATATCGTCTGCATTTGGATTTCGTTGCTACCGTGGCCCAGGTGAACCTACAAAAACATTCGCAAAAACAATTATCATCATTTCAAGCGAATTAATTAGCAAAATGTGTATGTACCTGATACGAATAACCGGGAGTCGCGTTCTTGACCGGAGCGATAACGGAATAAGCCGGTATCGATTGCACGTTGTAGCCCGAGATCTGCTGATGATGCTGCTGGTGATGTTGCAAGTGCATCGGATGGTGAACTTGATGGTGGGCCGGCTGCGACACGTGGAATTCCTCGGTTTGGTGGACGTGGAGGTGGAGCGCCTGCGGTTGACCGTGTACCAGTTGCGGTCCACTCGACCTTACATAATACCTGTACAAACCACTCGGCTCGATATCAACGACAATCGCATTCTCTTCGACTTCCGCCGAGTTGAGAAAAAACAAAAACTTGATACCTGGGCTGTTGCTGCTGCTGCTGCTGCTGTTGTTGTTGTTCGAGCCTTTCGTTTCTCACGTAGGGATATCGCTCGACGTGATCGGCGTAATTCGGACTCGAGTGAGCCGGCAGAACTCTCTGGAGGCTCTGGCAAGCCGGGTCCGAAAGGCCGTTGTACGGTACGAGGTACATCGTCCGATAACACTTGCCATTGGGCGCGGGAAGTACGTTGCCGTACGCCGGGTGCCTGCGGTTCTTCGCCGGTAGGGTACCGTAACCGGACAACCCGTCCCCGCCACCCGCGATCCGCAACATTCTCCCGCTCTGCTCCTGATACTGCTGCATACCGTTCTTCGCTTCCTGATAACGCGGACAGTTCTTCGCGACCGGTACTTGTCCTGCAAACATTTCACGATTTTATATGTCGGAAAAAGCGAGTCGAATTTCGCTATTTACCGATCGATCTCGGCAAAGTGCTCTGCAAGTAAGAGCCGCGTTCCAAAGTTCCCTGAACGCTGATCGTCGTCTCCGCGATGGCCTGGTAAATGTCGTCGACGTGCTGCTGCTGTTGCTGCTGCTGCTGCTGCTGCTGCTGCTGCTGCTTCTGGACCCCGTTGATCCTGTTGATGGCGCTTTCGGTGCTGGCGTCGATCTCCGAGAAACCGCTTTGTTTCTCGACGAGATCGGCGCTGCTATCGCACAAGTGCCAGGAAGCGGCGAGGCCGCTTCGATTAGCCGCGATGCTGCGCGTCCTGAGCTGCTGGACGATGTCGCTCGTGCTGCTAAATTGCGCTCTGATGCCGCGCACGGACGGTCTTTTATTAAAGCCATAATCGTTGAGCTCGTCGTCCTCGTCGTTTTCGTCTTCCTCGTCTTCGCCGTTCGCCGTCTTTACGTTCTTTTTCTCTTCCGTTTCCGGCCCGTTCACGGCGGAGGAATCGTTGTCGTTGTAGCGTCGCTTGATACGCTCCGTACGAGATTTATCCTGCTCGACAAAAGCGAGAAGCTCATCCCCGATTGGGTCGGAATCATCGGGGCCAAGGCTCGTAGGCGTCCCTCTCGTCACGTCCGGCGGAGCGCCCATGCTGCTGATCAATAAAAACTGTATCATTTTTCTTTTTCCAAAAAGTCAAATCATATATAATCCACGCGAATTATATAACACGTGCAGAAAAAAACGCGCTCTTATATAAAATTCGCGATTGTCAAACTTGTTGCGCAATATTACCTGCAATTATAATTTCTATGGTCGCCTCGTAACGCAGCCTCGATGTCTTCCAAACTATAAGACGAGTCGTGACCGGCGACGTGCTCCCTGTTGGCAAACGCAATTTTCGAGGAAATCCTGTAAAAGTCTTCCTTCTCAGCCCCGGTGGACGCGACGCAAGACAGCGGAGCCAAGCTCGAAAGAAACTGCTTCCTCGCGTCCGAGTTGACCTTCCCGAGAACCGTCCTGTTCCCCAGCCCAATGTCCGGCAAGTTCAAATCCGTCGGCTTCTTTTGCGTGAAAAGATCCGTAATTTTCCTGTACGCGGAGGCTCCTCCGCTCTGTTCTTGTTCCTGGCTCATCCTCGAGGCGGCGCGCGGTCGCTGCTCTTCCCCGGAAGGCGAAGTGCGCGCCGGCAAATCGGCCTCGATCGTCCGAGAATTCTCCGAGGAACTGTCGACCGTGTCTTCCTCCGCGTCCACGCAAGTCAGCTGTCGTATCCGCTCCTCCAGGGTCAGATCTTTGCTCCGGAGATTCTTCTTCCGGGAACTCACTTTGTCGAATTTGCCCATGAGGCTCCTGCGAAGGGCGTTGCGCTCGATGGTGCGCTTGATGCTCGAAGAGTCGCTTTCCGAGGAGTCGCTCCTGTTCCCGGGGATTTTGGAACGCTTCGCCGAGTCGAAGAGCCGCAAACTCTCCGTTGTTATGAGGAACTTTTGGGCCTCCGAGTCCGCCGTTTCGTCGTCCAGAGAGTCGGACGCGCATATCAAGCCTGCTGGGGAGAAAACGAGAAGAAGGACATTTTATTTGGACAAAAAAAGGGTGAGAATGAAATGGACGACGTATAACGCGTACTTTTGTTTGGCGCCGGGGGCGGAGATATGAATCGCGGATCGGGGAATAACTGGCGAACCGCGGAGTTAGGTTTCAGGCTGTTCGTTACAAGCGAAACATTGCCCAGTTTCAAAGTTAGGGAAAGTTCCGCCGCGGCTTCCGGGTTATCTTTCGTGCCCGAGCGCTTTTCAGGGAGTTTCGGGCTTTCGTGCTCGCCGAGTTTTGCGCCGTCGTCGATTCTCTGCTCCGCCGACTCGCTCTTCGGGCCCGAAGCCTCGGGCTCGACTTCGTCGGACTCGTCCACCTTCGTTTCCTCCTCGCTCATCTCCCGAACGATTCGTCGCTCCGTCACCGTCGTCATGGTAATCGTCTCGACCAAGAAACGCTGCTGCGAATCTGAAAGTAATTGCACCTTTTTACGCCGGAACGCTGACTTATTAAAACTACCGAAACTTTCGAGTCTCTCTCAAATTTGCATATTCTCTCCATTCGCTCGCTGCTGCTAATGCTCCAAGTAAAAGATATCCACTTTTATTCCCCGGCATGAAAATTTCGCACTCTTTCGCGCCGCGAAAGAAAAGAAAAAAACTCGCAATTAAGGAACTGCAGGGGAAACATTTTCCGGAGACACTCTCAAGAGCTTCGATCGCGGGGCGCGCGCGAGCTTTGAGTGTTTTTCGCGAACGGGGGAGAATCGTGTCTCCGCAGCAGCAGCAGCAGCAGCAGCATCACAAGCTAAGCGCTTGGGGATGCTTGGCCAAGTTTTTATCGACGCACAAGACGTACCTGGCGTAGTCTGCTGGGCTTGATCGATCGTCGGCTGCATGTTTTCATCCTCCTGACTGTTATTTTCTTCTTCTCGAGCAATGTTTCCGACGTTCTTGTCCTCGGCATCTGCAACGAATCAACGCCACAACATTCGTTACGATTGTCTCTTTTGTCCGAAAAATCGATGTGTAATTTGCGGAAAAGAAGAGAAAAAAAGTTATTAAATTGGCCTGCAGCCAATCGGACGGACGGCCTGCGTTAATAGTTGTGATTTTTGGGCAAGTCGTGTAACGATGGATTCTTTGTTAGCCGATTAATATGCAGAAGCGCGATGTAGGTACACATACGAAATGCACGAGCGGAGTATAGAGAGCCCCGCAGGACGCATTCCTATAGGGGCTACTCCGGCTGAATACCTAAACGCTCGAGAATGTCTAGTCGGGAAAACTGAGACTTGTCAATCGAGTCTTTTGTTCGTGGCGCGTGTATCGTATTATTGTTGAATGGAAAAACGTTTGTTCGAGCTCCGTCGTCGAGCACGTGGGGGGCAGCGATAAGTTGCGAACGAAAAATATCGATTGCGCGCGGTGAAAGGGTTGCCGCTGCCGCTGCCGCTGCTGCACGCATCGCATATATTCGCATCGAGCGGCGCGCGTTGCACGTGTGCAGCAAGCGTTTTCCACCTCGAGGTTCTTGGTGGGAGACAAATCGAGGTGAAAGAGCTCTCGCCCATGCACCACCTGCAGCAGCGATAGTCATTTTACTAAAGCTCTAAACCTCTAAACGACGGGATGGCGCACACTGCGACTCCCGATTCCCGGCCAGTTTGTATATTTACGAGTGTCTACGTACTCGTAATTTCCAATAATCGGCCCCATTCGAATATCGAATTCTCTTGCCATTGTGCGCCGACTTCTCCTCTTTTCGATCCGCAAAATGGCAAAATGGCCAAGACGAAAAAAAAAGAAGCCGACTTTTTCGCTTCATTTTAGATAAGCCTCGTCAAATATTGAGGCGCCGTATCAGACGGAATAGCAAATCATATATACCGGTAAAAAGGGCCAAGGAACAAGTTTGTCTCGTTTCAAGAAAGATTCCTCGAGGGATCGTTAGTTGAAAGAGGCGAACCTCGCGGGATTTCTTAATTAACTCTTCGTCTTCCGGTGAAAAATGAAAAAAGAGGGGCAGCAAATTTTCCTCTATCGAGACGGCGAAAACGTGCGGGTGTAATTTCAGCAGCGCAATTTTTCCGAGCAAAGCTATATTACGACTTTTCCAAATGTGCACCGCATTATAACGAGCTAGACGTGAAAAAAAACGTCCGCAAGGGGAAAAAGCGGTATTGACGTTTTCGCGGTACGCCGTGTCCTCCTCTCTCTCTTCGTTATTTCGTTATTTCGTTATTTCGTTATTTCGTTATTTCGTTATCGGGGAAAGAAAAGACATATATTTTTCGGCAAAATTAAGGGAACAAACGTGTTAATTAATGGGAAAATTTCAATTTCCAGAAGCTCCGGTGAAGTGTGCACTTAACGAGGCACTGCATTTAATATAAAATTTACGAGCGGTGTAAATTTTAGCTTGTAAGGAGCAAGAAACGTCGCGGGTCGTTGAAAGTGGAGCGTCTCGAGTGGCGCTGCTGACTTAATCGTCGCGAAAATGGCGCTAATGCGAGCCGAGTTTCCCCTGCGTGCCGGCTACGCGCGCGCGGATTCCACAAATAATGAAGGATCCCGAGCGAGATCCGCTGGATCGTGGGAATTAAGGGTCACGGCCGTAGGCTATTGCAAAACATTCCCGGATCGTCGAAAACTCGCGTCCCGCACTGTAAAGACTCCGGCTGTCGTCATTGTGCCATTTTCACGGGAAAAAAGTGACTCTTTCGCCGTGGGCGAATCCGTACATTTGCCGAAACAAAATTCCTCATTTTCCCGATCATTTCCCGTTGATCCGGATTGTTTAGAAACAGGTAATTTTTGCGCAAAAAAGAGCGCGGTGTATTCGTTAGGACCGGGGAATAGGGGCCATTAGGACGACGAGGGTGCAAGGGGGTGCAAGGGACCGGAGTCACGCTTCGCTTGCGCATCCGGTGAACGTTCCGTTCGCTTCAACATGTAACGTACGGAAAGTCGTAGGCAGATAAGTGCCAGGATTACAGCAAAATCACACGGCTTCTTTTTTCTTATCAATTATTATCACTAAGTAAAATCGAGTGCGCCGGGGGCTACGTTTCCCACCTAAATTTTTCATTGCTCAATTTAAGCACCTTTTTGTTCTGCAATTACGTTTGAAAGCGATGAATTTGCAGTCTTATAAAAATAATCGAACGCTAGTATATAAAACTTCATTTATTTACGGATTGTGATAAGGTTGAAAAACACGATGAATTGAAATATCAAGATTGAAAGCAATGTTACAAATCAAGCCGGGCCAAATAAATGTCTCGCAAAGTTTGGAAAAATATAGCAAACTCATTCAAGCGAGATGAAATGTTTTGTTCGGGTGGTATTAATTCGACGCCTACGGCGCCTCGGGCTCGCGACTGACCGCTTTATCGCTGCCTTGACTTCCATGCCTCTTTATTTTCAAACGTTTCGTCTCTCACTCTCTCTCTCTCTCTGCTTTCGCGGATTAACTTATTCGTCCTTATTTTTATCCCTTTAATTGAATAACCAAGTATCGCTTTAATTGCGCACGAGTTTGTATACGACTGAGCTTTCATTTGAAGATACCACCACACCCACACCGAGAGCGTACCATGTACTTTAATTAGATTTATTAAATGCCAACCGCAGCGCATAATTAACTCGACATGGAAGGAAGGACTACTAAAACAAGCGGAATTTCGCGAGATTATTATGGTAATTTGGCGCATCTTTTGTACTTTGAGCCCCTCTCGGTAAAAGCGAAATATACTTGATGTTTTTGGCATTTCGTTGCAAAGCGCGCAATCGGTTCGTGATGCGTGTATACACTTACTGTATAATGTGTATATTAAGCTGGAAGTGGCGCGCACTTGTTACCCAACACGGAAACCTATTAACGGATTAAGGTACGCAACCTTCGTCGGGCAAAGTTAATTTATCACGGGTTTCGCCGCTTTTCGAAAAACACATTTACCGATCATTTACTTATCGCCCGAGCCTCGATAGCCGATCGATAAAACCGGATTAAACGTAATCGCAGCGTTTTTTTTATAGGGCTTCGCTAATCAACGGATCGGAGCGAGTTTATTAAGAGAGCGAATCGCGAGCGCGTTCGGGAATAGTATATATCGACGCGGAAGCTGGATGTTTGCGTTCGTCGCATTATTTTCCGTGGAAGCGACGGGGAAATATTGATTTCTCCACACTCTCGTCGTCGACGCGGGGAGAAATTTCTATACGTACGCGGCAATCAAGTTTTCTTTGCTCTCCCGCGCGCGCGGAAAAACCTCTGCCCTCGTTCGTTCTCGCCGGGAAAAATGCAATTAATTGTAACGAGGCAACTTTTTTATCAAATGAATAATTAATGCGGGGCACTTTGCCCGACAAAATCGTTACGCCCGACCGCTAATTGGGCTAAATTATTTCCAATTGTCGCGACGGCGAATTTCCCGTTTCCCTCTCTATAAATATATGAGAAATCGATGCTTGAGATCGTGACTTTTACTACCGCCCGAGCTGTGCAGCTCGCGTACTTTGAATCATTAATCCGGGGGAAAAATCACGACAACGCCGCCGCGACCCGGGAAATTAGTCAAAGCTCGAAACGAAAAACGTTTTCCGGGCACAAAAAGTCACTTGACATGCTTTGCTCGCGCCTTTGTGCCCGCTGCCCGAGCCGATTAATCCCCCGAGCTCTCTTCCAAGACCTATCGCGACTGCAAAAACTTAACGAGACGTGAGAAAGGAGCGAAAATGCATCCGCCCGTATTTTCCCAGCGCAACAATGGCGGAGCTGGTGCGAGCGGGGCCGAAGCCACGCAAAGCAGAAAGTGCATCTCGTATAAACTCGTAGAAACGAAGCGCGACTCGCGCAACTTTTCCTGCAACAATTATACAACGGCGCCGAGGAAAATGCCTTGCGAAGGACGATAACGTTATTATCAACGAGCGGGCGGATTGATGGGGGAAAAGGTCCGGTCGGGCTTTTAATTGGGCGCGAAATACGATTTCCTTCGGCTCCCCACGACCCTACGGGAAACATTCGAGAAATTGCTTCTGTTTCGCGTTTCTCAATAGTCCCCATCATCGCCATCCC